>JARKHS020009040.1:0-83785 GCA_030143305.2 Amblyomma americanum | reverse complement strand
CACGATGCCTCTTTCTTCTTTCACTGTCACCTTCCTCCCTTCCTTTACGGTGCGGTTCTGGTGTCCACCGAGATGTGAGATAATTACCCCTCCATTTCCTTTCCTCGAAAAACCAATTTTTAAACTTGCAACGTTGTTAAGGTGGTCGAAATTATTCCGGAGCCCTCCACTACGGCACCTCTTCCTTCATTCCTTCTTTCACTCCCTCTCTTATCCCTTCCCTTACGGCGCGGTTCAGGTGTCCAACGATATATGAGACAGATACTGCGTCATTTCCTTTCCCCCAAAACCAATTATTATTAACGTTGTCAACACCAACGCATGCAGCGCGCGTTTGTCACTATAGCCACACAGCTCAAAGCGCGATTGAGGTGTCCACCGACCCGGGGAGCCAGTTATGTGCCTTTTCTCAAAAATCAGCGGAGTCTACAATGTTGTCAACGTCAGCTCCACTGAACGCCAGTGGCCTATTGCTCCAGAGCTACGTTTCTGCCACGTGACCCGCTTGGAGGCTTCACTGATTCGACGACTTTCCACGTGAACGCAGATAAAAGTGTTTTCGCTCTAAGAATAGACTGTAGAAGGAAGGCCGCACGTTACTCATTTTTACAGCCTTCCGACTGCGGGTCGCAAACGGCTAAGCCAATCAGCGACGCCCTGGATGTGAACAGTCAAGAATGACAACTCCGATTCCGAACGAGACCCTTCAGGAAAGCGACGTGCGGGTTGCCCTTCTTACTACGAATATCGGTGGTGTCGAGCCGCTCCCTGGTCGCAAGCGCCATCAAATCGCACGCCTTCACGACTCACAAGGGCGAATGAGCCCTTACTGCCGATGCTTGTGGACTTCTCACTATTCAAGTTTTTTTTAACAAGCTTAAAGAAATAGCTGCAAGGAATTATTGAGAGATGCCAAAGCAACTAGAATTCACTGACACTGTGCTTAAAACTCATTTTAAAGCCGAGGGTATTGTGAGAAGTAATCTCGCGATTAGGCTAGGCCCACGTGCCGTGCATGGGCTCCGGCGTTCCGGGCTGCCCGCGCAAATCGCATTTCGCGTTTTCCACCCGGTATAAATTCAAATCCCTGCGTGACTCGGTAAATATGTGACAGCGCAGAAAGGCGGTTTTAGAAAGGCGCCTCGGGGCACGGACGAAAGCTCAGATCGGGCTGTCATCTCCAAACGCGATTCGTATAATATCGACAAAGTCGGGTGAGCCCACAGGGGCTTGTCTTGACATGCGACGCAACGAGATCTAGGAATTCGAGCCTGGCCACGAATAAGAGGTAGCTCGGATGTTGAGCAAGAGGTTCAAATCCCTGCCGCGACAGGGATGTTACGGCCGCCGCGTTTCTATGTAAGGTAAATGTAAAAGCAGTCGAGTGTACGATAAGACGATGTCAGTTTAATGACGCCGGGAGGTCGGAATCAAAGGAACCGAGGTGGCAGGAAACGCCCTAGCGATGACTACTCACCCAAAAGCTGTAGTCATGAAAGACTCGCGAAATGCCTGTCGCAACCTCACAAAAGGGGTAATCCACACTTTAGGGCTCTCCCTCTTGATTAAGCACACCCCAGACTTAACCACAGAGTGCAAAGACTAAGTTGCCTCACATGTCATATGCCGACTATTCGCAACAATTTAGAAAAGCCAAGAAAACATACCCCACGCCACACAAAGCACTCAGCAAGGCAGAGGAACACACACTCCGGCGCATATATATATATATATATATATATATATATATATATATATATATATATATATATATATATATATATATATATATATATATATATATATATATATATATATATATATATATATATATATATATATATATAGTGAAAAGGTCACCATAAACCTAGCTAATCGAGAACCAGTTGTGACCTTTTCACTGTGCAAGTTGTTTTCACTGGCCCGTTGAGCAATCCCGACTGCTTCAACTATATATATATAATGTATCCGCAGTGGCTCAGTGGGTATACGGTGCTCGGCTGTTGACCCGAAAGACACCGGTCCGATCCCGCCCGCGGCGGTCTTATTTCGATGGAGGCGGAATTCTAGCGGCTCGTGTACTGTGCGATGTCAGTGCACGTTGAAGAACCCCAGGTGATCGAAATTCCCGGAGCCCTTCACTACGGTGTCCTTCATCGTTTGAGTTGCTTTGGGACGTTAAACCCCGGCAAACCAAGCCATATAACCTGCCCTGGGCAGGTTGCCCACAACCCGGTGGGCCACCTGCCAGAAACAGGCTTCAAACACACAGCGGCTAAGTGCTGGAAATGCACTTAATAAGTGGTAGCGCAGTAAAAGCTCGGCCGCGGCTTTCCGGTTCACTGTCCTTCCTGCGCTGCCGATGGTGGTGGTACTGCTACAGCCCTAATTCAAATCATGCCTCCCAGCTCTTTCATCAATACAAGGTCGCAGGGCTCACTAGTTAAGAACTCGCTACTCACGCGCCAACTTCTCCCCCTGAATGACGTCTTGAAATTCGCCTCCAGTTGCTTGCTTACTTTATGCCCGTGACCGCCACCACCCATGCGCAAACCCACGCTCGCTCGTGGTCGTTAATGAACGGCGCGAAAACTTTGGAATGACGTCAGCGGAACCGTATTCTGGCAGGAGCCTCAAAGGAGGACGGGCGCAAACGAGTGGCGACCACAAAAAACGTGCCCGCGGCAAGCCCTTCGGGGAGCTCCGGGAGAAACGCAAGTGTAGAGCGCTATAGAAAGTGCGGCCGCCCAGGAAAAGACATCTTGTTAAGTGAAAACTTTCGTTCTGGCTCCCACTCCTGTATTTCCATTCAGGTACGTGGCGAACGCGGAAAGGAGCGGCTCTCATTATACAACTGCTGCACCAGTTTCACCTCGCCCGGCCCACACGTCACCTACGCACGTGCGACCACAGTGGTAGCCAAAACAGAGACAGAACTCACTTTACAAAATGAAGAGCACAGATTGGAGGGAGAGGGAGGCACAGACGACAGGAAATGCAGGGAGGTTAGCAAGGCAATGCCCGATTGGCTTTCCTAGAGGACAAAGGTTGAGGTCACGGTCCCACGGTCACGGCCTTTGTGACAGTATATGGAAACATGCGGCTGAGTGCTGACTCTAGAGACACTCGATGACTGTCAGAGAGGGGGCAGTGGCGAAGTATGGGAGCCACTTTCACATCTGTGCTCTGATGGTGACTGTCCAGCGTGCGGGCACTCTACGTGCAAGTGACACGGAACATCACGCTATTACATAAAATAAGTGCACCAAAACCAGCATTCACTCCAGCTTAGTAGAGCATAAAATTCGTTTAGTGACAGCTTGGTAGTGGTGAAAACATTTATCAATGGTCAATATGTACAACGAGGTACGCTTGGCGCGGAGCCTTAAGGGCCCGGTCTAACAAACACTATGTGGAGTCCCTAGTAAGTGACACCGCCAGCGCACGCCGCGTTAAGGTATTTTGGGTCTGTAGGTCCCGGCAGCCGAAATGAAAGTGAAAATTGTTTTTTGGAGAAAGGAAATGGCGCAGTATCTGTCTAACATATCTGCCAACACTTGAACCGCGCCGTAATGGAAGGGGTAAAAGAGGGATTGAAAGAGGAAAGGAAGAGGTGCCGTAGTGGAGGGCTCCGGAATAATATTGACCACCTGGGGATTTTAACATGCACTGACATCGCACAGCACACGGGCGCCTTAGCGTTTTGCCTCCATAAAAACGCAGCCGCCGCGGTCGGGTCCGAACCCGGGAACTCCGGATCAGTAGCCGAGCGCTCTAACCACTGAGCCACCACGGCGGGTTAGTGGAGGAAAAATTGGCTTTTGGGGAAAGAAAATGGCGCAGTATCTGTCTCACATATCGGCCGACACCTGAACCGCGCCGTAAGGAAAGGGATAAAAGAGGGAGTGAAAGAGAAAAGGAAGAGGTGCCGTAGTGGAGGGCTCCGGAATAATACTGACCACCTGGGTATCTTTAACGTGCACTGACATCGCACAGCACACGGGCGCCTTCATTTTTCGCCTCCATCAAAACGCGGCCGCCGCGGTCGGGTTTGAACCCGAGTACTCCGGATCAGTAGCCGAGCGCCCTAACCACTGAGCCACCGCGGCCGGTTAAGAATATAATATATTCTTACACCGTGGTTTCGCCTATGAAATGAAAATTGGTTTTCCAGGAAAGGAACTGATGCAGTAACTGTCCCAGATATCTCGCTGGACACCCGAACTGCGCCGTAATGAAAGGAATAGAGGAGGGAGTGAAAGAAGAAACCCAGGTAGTCGAAATAATTCCGAAGCCCTCCACTACGGAACCTTCCTTCTTTTTTCCTTCGCTCCCTCGTGTACCCCCTTCCATTACGACGCGGTTTTGGTGTCCACGGAGATATGTGAGAGAGTTACTGCGTCATTTCTTATCCACGGAACCAATTTTTTATTTTACAGCACAAATCTTAAAGGGTACGATCGGTGAAACTAATAAGACGGTAAATTTGCAATTATCTGGGCATTCTCAGAGGAAATATGTATTTGATGCAGAAAATTCGTGTGTCAAGAATTATTATCTGAGTTTATTTGTGCAAAGAACTGTGTCCAGGCATACTACCTTAATTTGTAGAACAACGGCAGATTGGGTGAGTTGGAAATGCTCCATAATATTAAAACAGCGCTAAGCAACAAGGACCAAGAACGAAGGGAACACACACAACGGCGCTGATCTTGCAACAAGATTTTATTTGAAGTAAGCACGTCCATTTATACGTACACCAGAACTACGCACATGCGGGTGGTCAAAGACAGATGTAATCATTAAAAAGTGCAAATAAAAATAACACCACATCAAAGGCTCGTGCAGTTGTCGCCGATATGCTATCCCCTGTGCAACAGGCTCATTTCCTTGGAGGTTAGGGTTACTGAAGGTGTGCTGACGAAACTGCTTGTCTTTCTGATGATATGGAAGGCCTCTGCTATCTCCCTTGTGCGCCGATTTTTGGGCGCAAACAATACTTCCGTGTCGACAAAATACGGTGTGCATTGACACGTGAAGCAATGCTTGGCTAGGTTACTCTTTCTTAAAGCGAAAGCTTTACTGGCCGCAGGTTGAGCAGTTTCTCGTGATTCCTAGAGAGCCGTGCTGCGCATGCGCGAGGAGCAGTGACGACACACGGCGCATTTCTCTGTCTCGCTCCCTAGTCAGGGATTCTTCGGCGGGCGAACACAGTGCTGTGCGCGTGTGTGATTTAATTCCTCTAAAATGAACTAATCACACGCACAACCTGGACACATTTCTTATTGTGTAAATAGTTTGTACATATTACTTCTGCCCCTATCCTCTCTTCCTGTCCCCTCACCTCTTTCATTTCATTTCTCCATTCTGCCTGCTATCCTTTATTTCCGCTGCCCCAGCTCAGGTGCTTCAGTATCGATGGCAGATGCCGGGGCTAGCAAAAATCTTTTCCTTCCTTTTTACTATTATTTTTAATAAAACCACTACCACCACCACCTCCCTAGTCACTACTGCGCATGCACCACTAGCAGCACAGAGCCA
Organism: Amblyomma americanum; assembly: GCA_030143305.2. NCBI lineage: Eukaryota > Metazoa > Arthropoda > Arachnida > Ixodida > Ixodidae > Amblyomma > Amblyomma americanum. The sequence goes on along the minus strand of JARKHS020009040.1, from coordinate 78,244 downwards.
CAGGTGTTCCGCCGCTGCGCAGCACCGCGCCTTTCCTCAAATTCCAACTTTCAATTTTCAGTTTTCTCTTTCTTCTTTCCCTCCCTGCTTTATCCCTTCCTTTACGGCACGGTTCGGGTGTCCACCGGGATATGTGAGACGGTTACTGTTCCATTTCCTTTCCTCACAACCACACAAAACAAGTGAGCCGACGGCGTTCATAGAGTTCATTAGCGTTGACAACTTTGCAAAGACCGTTCATTTTGACGAAAAGAAAGGCGCACAACCAGCTCCGTGGGCCAGTGGAGACCTCAATCTCGCTTTCATGTACGTGGCGTCGGTGTCCAACTTAAAAGGATGCTTTGATTGCGTTACGCACACTGGATAGGCAGCGCGCCCTCCCTGCCACCCTGGTTGGTGGCATGCAGTTAATGGTTGATCGCGAGAGATTGATCACCAAATGAATGCTGTGGCCCAGCTATTGCTGCAGTGCCGCATGTTAGCCACAAAGCTGTCAGCGCTAATGCATCCAAGCCACATCTCTCTCTAACCACCGCCACATGTATCAAAGCACGAATGAAGCGTTATGCGCCCTTCCTTTCCTCAAAGTCACCGCCGTCTAGAACATCGTCAACGCCAACGTCAATGAACACAGTGAACGCCGACATCTTTCACTGTCTTTTTTATTCTGTCATTTTCGCAGAGAATACTTAATATTTGCGCGATAGTGATTTTTATTATATAGCTTTATTCCAATGAACAAAATCAAAACCAATCATGTATCCGAGAAAAAAAATACGAACCAGTAAATATTAGCTGATAAACAGTTTTCTACTTCAGATAAAGGAAAACGAAGTGAATAATGAAATGCAGTCGCCGCAGCCACATTTCTTCCAGTATCATCTATTCTTTTCGTGTACTTTCATGTACACATTTACACATCCCAAGATTATCGGATACATCGACGTTCAAAAATGGACATGACATTAATCATAAGGCGTTTGAATTATGTTTTTACGAGCATCTCTGCATAAGTCGTCTTGTATGTCCTGAACTTACAGGTGCAGTTTCGTCCCTGTGTGGCTCCAGAAACCGGTGTCATCACTTTCACCATCGTCACTATCGGCGGTTACAAGGGCACTTCGCGCATAGACAACCACTTGCGGGTAAGCAATTAAGCTACAAGAAAAAATCGGCACATGTTGCAGCGCTGTTAGCAAGAGACCTTTAGCCTAAACATGCTTATTTATCTAACTGTTGTAAACTTGCACTCTAAATTCTCCTAAAAATTTTGCTTTGGCGGGTGCATGGCAGCCTCGGAGCAAAAGAAGCAGGTGAAGGAAATTGAATTGCTTACGAGAAAAGGAAAGGCGCAGTAACCCGCTCTCGGTGGACACCTCACCTCCGCCGAACTGCGATTTAAAACCTATTTTGGCGGCGGAGGTGAGGTGTCCACCAAGAGCGGGTTACTGCGCCTTTCCTTTTCTCGTAAGCAATTCAATTTCCTTCACCTGCTTCTTTTGCTCCGAGGCTGCCATGCACCCGCCAAAGCAAAATTTTTAGGAGAATTTAGAGTGCAAGTTTACAATAGTTAGCTAAATAAGCATGTTTAGGCTAAAGGTCTCTTGCTAACAGCGCTGAAACATGTGCCGATTTTTTCTTGTAGCTTAATTGCTTACCCGCAAGTGGTTGTCTATGCGCGAAGTGCCCTTGTAACCGCCGAAAGTGACGATGGTGAAAGTGATGACTCCGGTTTCTGGAGCCTCACAGGGACGAAACTGCACCTCTAAGTTCAGGACATAAAGGACGACTTATGCAGAGATGCTCATAAGAACATAATTCAAACGCCTTATGATTACTGTCATGTCCATTTTTGAACGTCGATGTATCCGATAATCTTGGGATGTGTAAATGTGTACATGAAAGTACACGGAAAGAATAGATGATACTGGAAGAAATGTGGCTGCGGCGACTGCATTTCATTCTTCACTTCGTTTTCCTATATCTGAAGTAGAAAACTGTTTATCAGCTAATATTTATTGGTTCGTATTTTTTTCAGGTGTCCAACGATATATGAGACCGATACTGCGCCATTTCCTTTCCCCCAAAACCAATTATTATTATTCGCAGTTCGCTGCACACCAACTACCTGCCAGCGATCTGCCCCTTGCGCAGGTGGACGTGCGTGCGGCCATCCACGACCATCTCCGAAAGCAGCACCCCGACCCACGCATCTCGGGAGGTGAACGCATCGACAGTGTCACCGGCTGTCGCGCACTTACACGGTCACAACGTGCAATGATCCTCCGCGCGCGCATTGGCTGCGTGTGGCCCGGGGAACGACGGGTGCATCACGGAATCGCGACGAGTGATGTGTGTGACGGATGCGGTGCAGTGGAAACACTAGAACACCTGCTCCTTCGCTGTGCCGCGTTCGCCGATGCTCGTCGCGATATGCTCGCGGCCTATAGGGCGCAGGGCATACTACCAGACTCCATCAAGACGCTATTGTGGCCGCAGGGCAGTGCGCGCACTCGTGAGCGAACTTTGGTGAGCCTCTGTGCATTCCTCGAACACACGGGCTTGACGTCCCGTCTGTTCTCCGTCAGGTAGTTACACGCAGTGACCGAACGCTCCGCGAGTTCTACCTTGAACGATTAATAACTGGACGCCCCACTCCAGTTGTAACCAACACAGTGCTGTGCGCGTGTGTGATTTAATTCCTCTAAAATGAACTAATCACGCGCACAACCTGGACACATTTCTTATTGTGTAAATAGTTTGTACATATTACTTCATCCCCTATCCTCTCTTCCTGTCCCCTCACCTCTTTCATTTCATTTCTCCATTCAGCCTGCTATCCTTTATTTCCGTTGCCCCAGCTCAGGTGCTTCAGTATTGATGGCAGATGCCGGGGCTAGCAAAAATCTTTTCCTCCCTTTTTACTATTATTTTTAATAAAACCACTACCACCACCAAGTCGCAGTTTACCCGCCGCGTTGGCTCAGTGGTTACAGCGCTCGGCTACTGATCCGGAGTTCCCGGGTTCTAACCCGACCGCGGCGGCCGCGTTTCGATGGAGGCGAAACACAAAGGCGCCCGTGTGCTGTACGATGTCAGTGCACGTTGAAGATCCCCGGGTGGTCGAAATTACTCCGGAGCCCTCCACTACGGCACCTCTTCCTTCCTTTCTTCTTTCACTCCCCCTTTATATATCCCCTTACAGCGCGGTTTGGGAGTCCATAGAAATATGTGAGGGAGTACTGCGCCATTTCATTTCCTGAAAACCAATTTTCAATTATCAGTTTTCTTCAACGTGCACTGACACCGCAGAGTACACGGACCTCTAGTATGGCTCAACCGTTTGTTGCAGTGTCCGGGTTGGTTGCACACTGTTTCCCGTTTCGTGTAGCATTAACTTACTAGTTAAGTTAGAGCCTAGCTCGCGGCAAGGATTCGAACTGGCGACGTATGTTAGATGTGTTAACACTCGATATTCGATCGCTGCCACAGCGTCGGCTGACGTTTTTACGAGCAATAAGTGAACGAAAATGCTACTCCCCTGTGTTTCGCTACTCACACACAAAGAGAATTGAACTGCGTGCGCTCAAACAGTACAGTGCATACACACACTTGGGAGCCGGCTCCGTACGCTAAATCACCAAACAAGTTATCTGGACAAAGTATGTTCACAATGCCAGGGTGGGGTGACAAGGGGAACAGCAAAACCCCATTCTCGTGAATGAAGACGAAGTACACTTGTGGGACTTTAATTGAGCCCACCAGAAAGAAGAGAGAGGGTTTATTGATAACAAAGGCAGAGAGGTTGGCCTGAAAAATAAATATCTGGCCTGCTACTCTGCACTGGTGGACGGGAAGAGGAGATAAAAGAAGGTCACGATGGGGGACGATGATAACATTGCAAAAGCACAGTACGGTGCCTAACAAAGGCCACAGTGCATAGCGACACGATCAAAACAACACCAAATGAACTCTAAAAAACTGAAAAATGTGGGAAAGGGGGGGGGGGGGGTCTAGTACGCTTCATACATTGCGCGGGCAGGGTACGGCGCGCCTCAGCGAGGCTGCGATGCCGCGACAACACGTACAGTCTTTGCGAAAAGTAACCAGGATAGACGGTTTGCGTAGTCGTATATTTGAAGTTTGAAGTTTATTTTCATTTCAGTAAGAAATGAGGAACCCGAGACAAAAAGTGCACGTTAATTCTCTTGACGGCGCTCGGGCCCCAATGCATGGCAAAACAGCGAGGTGTCGGTAGTAACATTTGGTGCACTTACAATTTAGGCAGTACCTCCCCTTTACATTTACAGACATTTTAGCTCTTACTACGCTTAGCTCAGTCTTTTTTGTTGTCAAAGGTAAAGGCACAATATGAATGACAAACATGATCAGCGAATAATAGCAACTGTGCATAGCAACACACCCGCAAAAAATCCAAAAGACACAGGAGAAACGCACCTCACGAAAAGCAGAAAAATTACATTTGCGAGAGAAAGAATGAATGTATTCTTTTCTTATTTACATTTTCAATATTAACTTTATTTTGGCGAAAATAGTTTAACAGAGTGGGCAGAGTATGTGCAAGCATTTGTTGGCCAAAGGTCGTTCTTATTATGCTATTATGACAGCCCTCAAGCTCTAAATCTGTATGCGAAGGAGAACCCTTGTCCTCACATTCCAAGAACTTTTTGATTTTTATAGAAGCCGTAAGGGCTCTACTATTCGCATGAGAAGCAAACAATGCAGCCTGGTTACTTTTGGCAAAGACTGTACATGGTGGCCGCCATTAGCAGTTTGGGAAACAAACCGCGCTGACGCCCTACGCCAGGACAGGCTGGCACTCCAAACGTCCTGTATACCAGTCGCCACATCATGTGCGCCACCAAATGACCGAAATGCACATAAAGTGAAGTTTATAGACATTCCAGGAACGATCAAAATAATTAAAACAGTCTATAGATAATCAAGACGGATGACACGGGCTAATAATCACCTGCACATCAGGTGATCACTCAAATACACAACTACCATTTGACATAAACAAGCACGTGTTCGAAGCTTTCTGCTAACAGAACAATTCAGAAATCAATGCACTTGTCTTAGCAGCTCCACTACCCATGTGGGGACGCTGTCAACTGGGTAAGTTCTCACGTGAGACCAGACGGACCTGACGACAGGGATCACTGGCGACTTCAAGAACTGAAGGTGTGAATAATTGAATATTTTAGTGCACGGATTTCCGTTATACGAGAAAGTTCTGCGAAGAGAAAAGTAAGTACTACAACAGTCTTCTAAATGCATAGATGCGCCAAGTGCGCAAGATGCTGCTGCGCAAAGGCCGCCGGGGCTGACCCGCCGCATTGGCCACGTGGTTCGAGCGCATGGTGTACATACAAACTTTGCGTAGAATAGCTTTCATTCAAAACTGCTTGCGAGGTTCATTGTGGCAAAAGTGTATTGAAGCACTTTCCGGCTACCGTATAACTGGTTGCTCACACGCACATCGGCACATGCACGTACAAACGACTAGTGTTGGTTAATAATTAATAATAATCGGTTTTTTGGGGAGGAAATGGCGCAGTATCTGTCTCATATATCGTTGGACACCTGAACCGCGCCGTAAGGGAAGGTATAAAGGAGGGAGTGAAAGAAGAAAGGAAGAAAGAGGTGCCGTAGTGGAGGACTCCGGAATAATTTCGACCGCCTGGGGATCTTTAACGTGCACTGACATCGCACAACACACGGGCGCCTTAGCGTATTGCCTCCATAAAAACGCTGCCACCGCGGTCGGGTTCGAACACGAGTACTCCGGATCAGTAGGCGAGCGCCCTACCCACTGAGCCACCGCGGCGGGTTGGTTAAGTGCCACATCCCTTTTAGCGATGTTGTCACTTTTACTTCGGCCTTATAAGTGAAAATTGATTTTTGAGGAAGAAAATTGCGCAGTAATTGTCTCAAATTTCGATGGTGGTAGTTGGTGTGCAGCGGTCGCGAGGTCGTCAGCTTCTTCGTTGCCGGCGATGCCGCAATGACCGGGCACCCACTGTGCACGCACGGCACATCCTCTCTGCTCGAGGCGCTCAATGCGCGAGCGAATTTCCCGCACTAGGGGAGTACCGCGGCCATTAGATTGCAGGCGGCTGAGGGCGGCGCGGGAGTCGCACAGCAGAGCACTCCTGGGCGGCGGAGGGCTGATGATGAACAACAGGTCCAGTCCGAGCCGGATCCCCTTCAACTCCGCCGTGGTGGAGGAGCCCAGGAAGGTTGCGTGTTGCTGGCTGTGCAGTCGCAGGGCGGGGATGGTAGCCGCCGCAGCAAGGGAGCAGCTGTCGCGGGAAAATAAGTTTTTGGAGAAAGGAAATGGCGCAGTATCTGTCTCATATATCTTTGGACACCTGAACCGCGCCGTAAGGGAAGGGATATAGGAGTAATAATAATAATAATTGTTTTTTTGTGGAAAGGAAATGGCGCAGTATCTGTCTCATATATCGTTGGACACCTGAACCGCGCCGTAAGGGAAGGGATAAGGGAGGGAGTGAAAGAGGAAAGGAATAAAGAGGTGCCGTAGTGGAGGGCTCCGGAATAATTTCGACCACCTGGGGATCTTTAACGTGCACTGACATCGCACAGCACACGGACGCCTTAGCGTTTTTCCTCCATAAAAACGCAGCCGCCGCGGTCGGGTTCGAACCCGGGAACTCCGGATCAGTAGTCGAGCGCCCTAACCACTGAGCCACCGCGGCGGGGCTTGACGTATATGCAAGCCGCCGACCAACGGTACGTTATTAGCCGCGATAAGGGATTTCCACCCCAGAAGGTTTTAGAGTTTTCGCTGGAGAGTGGCGCCACTGCTGCGTCATAAAAAAAAAAAAGCATGCGCGCTCTCCGCCTGTCAGCACTAGGGTAACTAGGGTGCCTCGATGCACGCGCCCTGGCGGGGGGCGCGCGCATCGAGGCACCCTAGTCTGCACGCCTGCGGCCATAGTGCAAAGAGCGCATGTGCGCATGTGCTCCCGTGTGCGCCGGAGTAGCACTCTACCCGCCCGCTCAGAGGCACCACGATGGGACTGTCTCCGCTTGGTCAGACCGTCTTGGGGACGTTCTTTGCCTGGGGCCTCACAGCGCTTGGCGCTGCACTTGTTTTCGTGCTTAATTCTAACAGGGTAAGAATCCCGGAGTGTACCTGGGTTTGTCGGCAGCGCCAGAAACTTAACAGCTGTTTCATCAGTGTAACTGCATGCGTGTCTGCCGCTACGCACACGGTTTAGCGTGGCCGACAGCTGCTGCTCTGACGTTGGCCGGTGACCTGGAGGGTGAAGTGCACAGGCTAGGTCGTATACTTGCCATGAATATTGAGGCACATTTAAGACCAGCGTTCTCAGTAACTAATCCCCATAGGTCATGCGAGTTTTTTTTTCAATTTTAATCCCAATTCCGTGCTCTTTTTACTGATGTAGAAATATTGGTTTGTAGCGATTGCTTAGTTTTGTGATTTGTTTCCCAACCAGCATATTTTCTTGATGTTTACCTAAAATAAACTCGCCTGTAAAGTTGCCTACCATATAAACATGTGTCATTCTACTTCAGTTGCTTTGCACCCCTATATAGACGAAGCTTAAGCTGGAAAAAAAAGCAACTCATCTTTTCTTGTTTCTCTAAAAATAGGTCAAGTTCAATCAAATGTGACAGTGATATTTAACGTAGAAGTCAACAAACATATTTGCTTCAATTTTCTAGCGACAAACACACTGAAACTTACATTTAGCAGCTAATACTATTAAGTTAGTGCCATGCAGTGCCAATTATTTTTTCTTGTCAGTTCGATTCTATAGCCTCCATTAGTACTTTGGTTTCGTTTATGGGGTTTAACGTCCCAAAGCAACTCAGGCCATGAGAGACACCGTGGTGAAGGGCTCCGGGAATTTCGACCACCAGTGGTTCTTTAACGTGCACTGACATCGTACAGCACATAGGGTCTCTAGAATTTCGCCTCCATCGAAATTCGACCGCCGCGGCCGGGATCAAACCCGCATCTTTAAGGTCAGCAGCCAAGTGCCATAACCAGTGAGCCACCGCAGCGGCTTTTTAGTGTTATCGACGACGACGGTCTATCTCATGCAACCATATCGCGAAGCAACACCCCGCCAATATCCAAAATGCCTTAAAAAGCTACCGGGATTATGACATGACATTAACTCCGGCCCTGGCACCATTACTGAATGCAAACGCAGTGTCTGAAATGATAGATGTACTATCGCGGACAGAAGAATGTGGGCCACGCTTTTGCCCTCAAAATCTTCTGTAACGTTGCCTGGCAAAAAACAAAAAATGATTGATGTTTGATGCATATGCAAGTAACATTTACTTTTGTCCTAAAGGCAACAAACTCATCTATTTCTGTCACTCAGCGCGACAGAACAGTTTGAACACGGAAACATGGTCCATGATAGACACCTTTAGCATACCGTGTTGGCGTTACCATTACCGGAGTACCGGAAGCCTGCTCACCGCCGCTGAGCACGCGCTGATTGGTACCGATGCTGCAGCCAACGTCGCGCAGCTGCCGGGTACCTGGCGCCGTCAAGGCTATTTGCGCATGCGCGTTGGCTCTTGCTCGGACCCTCGGTATTCCGGTAACGGTAACACGGTATGCTAAAGGTGTCTGTTATTTCGTCCCCGACTGTACATTCCAAAAAAAATATGTGGTCCGCGCTATCAGACTACATGGATAAATGACTCGTGTGCTTTTCTGGGTTTGCCCGTGGGAGCAGTTTTTGGGAAGCTCGGGCTGTGCTGGTAGCGAGAAAACAGGCTTTATGGCGGGAAGAACTAATTTGGCGACTGTCTGCCCGCATAGCAAGTATCGAGGTATTTCGAACGCAGTATCTGACAGGAGTCGCCGTAGGTGGCTAACATGTGGACATATGTGCGTGGCCCAAGCAGCAGTGCTCATCTTTTCTGTCTCCAGTCAAAATCAAAACTTCCAGAATAGCCAAGCAAGAGTGATGAAATAAGGAGGTAATTTCTCATTGGAATCCACCCGAGCGCAGCCATACGGCTATAAAGGAAAGCTATACAGCTTTCTAAGAAACATCGTAGTTAAAGAAAAAATCGTCTTGGTCCGAGGTTCGAACCCGGGACCACCGCTTCACCGGAGCAGTCGCTCTGCCAATTGAGCTAACCGGGACGGCAAGCCTATGGTAGGGCTAGAGGGATAGCCCTGAAACATTTTACCAAGACTGATGAAGCGTGTCATCGTTAACTGAAACATATATATATATATATATATATATATATATATATATATATATATATATATATATATATATATATATATATATATATATATATATATATATATATATATTGTAAGGCTAAAGAAGATGCGTCTGATGATTTGAAAAGACGAAGACGAGGTGACAGTGTTCTCGAGAGTTTTTGCCAGCGCTACGCTTGTGTGTCTTTTGCCGATCTGATCCCAGACTGCTGCCGTTGCCGTTCCCGTCGCCCCAGTACCTCGTAACAAACCCCCCGTTACATTTGGTGGAGGTGCTGGGTATCGATCCCAGTACCTCTCGCCGGGTAAAAACATCGGCCCTGGAGCTCCGTAGTCGTGCTCTCCCGGCGCGCACGATGCCTCAGGACGTCCAACACCAGGCCGTACAAGTGGGCCAGGCTGTCATCTGTGCCGGCTCTCTTCGTCAACGGGACCCGACCATTTTCAGCGGGACTGACGAGAACGATGTGGAAGATTGGCTCACATCGTACGAGCGGGTGAGCGTATACAACAAATGGGACGATGTGACGAAGCTAAACAACGTCATCTTTTATCTCGCCGGTGTGGCTAACCTCTGGTATCGCAACCATGAGGCAGATATTCAAACCTGGTCCATTTTTAAGACTAAATTTGCAGACGTATTTGGTCGACCGGCTGTCAGGCAACTCCGAGCCGAACAGCGATTGCGTGAACGATCTCAGCAGGCTAGTGAAAGCTTCACTAGCTACATTGAAGATGTCGTCGACTTGTGCAAGCGGGTCAACGCTCGTATGTCGGAAGCCGACAAGATCCAACACATCTTGAAAGGCATCGATGACGACGCTTTTCAGATGCTTCTAGCGCGCGACTTGCGTACCGTTGCTGAAGTCGTCACGCTGTGTCAAAGCTTTGAGCAGTTGCGCAAGCAGCGGATTCTGACACGCCAGCGGCCACAGCAGGTTGAGTCGCTCGCTGGGCTCACGCCTGCTCCTGACCCCTCGCTGCTACAGCAGATTAAAGACTTCGTGCGGGAAGAAGTGGCACGTCGACTTTCCTTTCTGCCGAGCGCTCACGACCGACCATCATATCTGACTCCAGCGCTCCGACATACAATTCAAGAGCAAGTTGCTGAGGCTCTTCCACCGGCTCATCCGTCACCACCTGTCACGGTTCCGCTGACATACGCTGACGTTGTCGCCAGACCACAACCTGTGGCGGCTCCGCTCACATATGCCGAAGCCGTCGCGAGACCGCCTCCTGTCGCGGCTCCAGTGACATATGCCGATGTCGTAGCAAGACCGCAGCCGCCAATCTATAGTGCGCCTCCGGCGCATTTGCGAGGGCCAGTGGCTTACCGACGACCTACTCCAAGGGTCAGCGATTCCTGGCGCACAACGGACAATCGGCCGATTTGCTTCTTTTGTGGTCTCCCAGGTCATGTAGCTCGGCATTGCCGCCGTCGTCTCCCGGACGCGGAAATTCCTCCCCAAGCTCCTGGGTACTGGCCCCCACCGAGTCAGTACTCTGTACCAGCTGCGCCGCCGCAAAGTCGTACTTCCTCGCCGGACCGTTCTACCCTCTCCAGCCGCAGGCCCTCTTCTCCACGACGCCGGTCTATTTCGCCTATGCGACGTCGCCCCACCGCTAACCAGGAGGAAAACTAGGCGCCGCAGTTCCTGAGGCGAGAACTGCGTCCACAACGAACTTCGAAAGGCCTCATCCGTCAGCCGCTAACCTCATTGAAATTTCCGTCGACGGCGTTTCTGTCATGGCGCTTGTCGACACTGGTGCTGCCGTTTCCGTCATGGACGCAAAGCTGTGTAGTTCTTTAAGAAAAGTAAGGACGCCAATTGCTGGACTCTCACTGCGCACCGCCAGCGCTCAGAACATCCAGCCGTCAGCAGCGTCTACCGCTCCCGTTGTAATCCAGGGGACCATTTATGCCGTCGAATTCGTCGTACTGCCCTGCTGTTCTCATGCTGTTATCCTGGGCTGGGATTTCCTATCGCGCCATGCTGCTATCATCGATTGTGCTCGAGCTGAAGTCGAGTTCTCTCACCTGCCCGAAGCTGTCTTGGACACTGCCCCTCCTGGTGCCTGTGTTAAGGCCCTAGTTGCCGAAGACATTGACCTGCCTCCCTGCTCTTCAGTCCTCGTACCCCTCTCTTGCGGCCCTCTTCGCGACGACACTGTCCTCTTCACTCCGTCCCCTATCTTTCTGCACCGCAAGTGTCTGCCTCTGCCATACGCTGTACTGACTATATCCGCTGGCCTCTCCGTACTGTTCGTGTCTAACCCATTCTCGTCTTCGTCTTTTCAAATCATCAGACGCATCTTCTTTTTTAGCCTTACAATCAATATATATATATATATATATATATATATATAATATATATATATATATATATATATATATATATATATATATATATATATATATATATATATTGCTTTTCTCGCTTTGCCTTTTTGCCGTTTAGCTGGCACAGAATGAGCTAATAGGAGAATGTCCAGTTTTTGCTTTCGATATCATCTTTAAAAGCAGAAATGCGAGCGAGCGCTAACTATCAGTTGCGCCCGCCCACCGCTTGACATCGAAAACAAGGCCGTTCTGGCAAGGGCGAAAAAACATGTGAGTCATTGAATTATATTTAGGAATGCTTCAGCAATCTCTCTGTAGTGCCGTCAGTCGAGTTGAGTTGAGTTGAGTGGTTGTAAACTACCGGTGGGATTAGCCTTACAGTTGCTGCCGGCAATTGCTCCACCGTAGCGACAATTAAATAGAAATCACAGAAACACTGTCCGCAAAAACCCAAATAGACACTCCTGAGGTCACCATGAGGAGGCCAAATCTGTGTACTGCAGGTAAAGCAGAAGAAGGCGAGAAGCATCCCTTCTACTCGACTGGCTCCCGCGCGGGAAAACAATGTCCTGAAGAGAACTGTGAGGAACTCCTGCCTTCTTGAGGGATCCGAATAACACAGCCCGTTCCGCGTTGTACAAAGTACAGCACAAGAGGTAATGTTCTATGTCACCACACACACCACACGTTGAACACAATGGTGACAACGCTAGGCCAGTCTTATACATCCACGCCGGCGTACGAGCAGAATCCGTGCGAACGCGGTGCAGCAAAGTGGCTTGGTACCTTTTGAGACCCTTGGTCACACATGGCTGATGAGGAGAGCTCCACAAAGAACTGAAGTGGCACAACACCACATCTCTGAACATTTGCTTGACTTCATGAGGGACTCCATGTACTGGAATCGAGTCTATCTGCGCACATCAGAGATACGATTGTAAAGCGACCGGTAATGCCGTGGCCTGCCTGATTGCGAATGACCGCCGCGCATCTGTTTGTGTAGAATTTACACTGCGAAAAGGAATTAATCATGCATTTCGAGCTTTAGTTTGCTATCTAGGTTCTACCTTGCTGTGTAATGGTGGTCTCCACGCAGTCAGCGCGGCGCCCGTAAGAATTGTGTCGTGCAGGTGTAGCCCACGGAATCCACCCGTTACATTAGCTCATGTGGCCCTCAGTTAAAGAACCACTTTTAGTCGTTGTGCTTGCGATGGTGTGAAGTCTGGTACAGACTGGCGCCACTACAGCGTTCATTTGTGCCTCGCAAACTGGCAGATCTTGTTTAGATATAGCTCATTTCTCTGGGTGCAGCGTGGCTCATGTCGACATAGCAGTGTTCCGAGTCAATTTTGGAAATGCAGTCGCTACAGTAAAATATCAATTGAGCCTTAAGAGTGAATGCTACAACTTGAACGAGGGACTTTCACCGAACAGTACTGTTGAAATAAATCTGCTTACTTCGCAAAAAGTTCTACTATACGCCCCTTTATGTTCGCAACTGGTCCGACGGCGCGCGCGAAGCCGTGTCGTTTGCTTAGCTTCCTCAGTGGTTCCGCAGCCCATCCAGACGTTGTTGTCAGACTTCTGCTACAGAAATATGTCTAATGAGCACTGTTCCAAGGACGTTTGCACGCTAACGTTATATGTATAAGAGCCGCTAAGCGCCATTGCATTTTTCTGGCGCAATCAACACAGAGGGAACATGGGAACAGGAGGTTGCCATACTGTATATAGAGGACCTGCTGCAGTACCATGACAGCGCAGTTTTTGTCGGGCACGCAGCCTATATATGCCGAAATAGGCGCTTTTCCTACACTAAAAGGCCTCGTAAATACGAGGCGCTGTTGGTTAAGAAACTTCGCGGAGCACATATGAAGCACGGGCACATTTCTAGCGCGAAGAGTCTTGTGTTCATTTGCATAATGCGGCAGACTTGTCTGCTAATGTCCCCTTCCTGGATAGCCCTGCACGCAGGTTGGGGTCACATATTGCTGTTTCTATGATAACTCATTTCGCCTCTTTGATTGCCAGTGCGACTGCGACAAAAATTAATAGACACCAGCACACATGAGCTTGGCAGGGAACGAGGCCGAAAACCAGGTCACTCGAGTCTGCACACACCGAGAGGTCCTGGATATGCCCCTGCAGTTATTCACAACAAACACTTATACATACGGGGAAATTATTACATACTTCAAACTAGAAAGGAGGAAGCTAGCGCCGCCCGAGAAAACACTCAACAGGGCACATGTAGGCAGCAGCCTGGAGCGACCTACAGGCAGGCACTAATTTGGCCAGAAAAATGCGATTACGTTATGCCTGCAATTCGGAGAGGTCTAGAATCTCTACCATGCAGTCTGGGAATGCAGTAAAGCGAACTTCGATATTGCGGAAAACATGAGGAGTCTCGAGCAGTATAGGAGGCGGAACTGCCCAGCTCGGACCCTTCGACCCAGCTTCAGCTGGAAGAGGGCCTGTCAGGCAACAACCTCCCTTGGACTCCCGCCAGTCTAGGTAGGGCGCACCATCCCCTTAAACTGAAAAGATAAATAAAACGTTCTTTTCTCTCTCTCGTTGCTTCTAAGCCATATAATGGTTTCCCATCAAAAGCTAGCGAAAAAGTAAAATTGGTTTTAAAGGAAAGAAAAAAAAGGAAAGCCCGGGCTCGAACCCGACCGCGGCGGCTGCGTTTTTATGGAGGAAAAACGCTAAGGCGCCCGTGTGCTGTGCGATGTCAGTGCACGTTAAAGATCCCCAGGTGGTCGAAATTATTCCGGAGCCCTCTTCTTCTTCTTCTTCTTCTTCTCCTCAAGTAATATGGCACATACCCACGTGGGGGGATTGGCCAAGGTATAGAGTAGAATGCCAATGAAGCATTTGCGCGGGGAAGGAAACCGGAGCCCTCCACTACGGCACCTCTTCTTCCTTTCTTCTTTCACTCCCTCCTTTATTCCTTCCCTTACGGCGCGGTTCTGGTGTCCAACGACATATGAGACAGATACTGCGCCATTTCCTTCCCCAAAAAAACAATTATTATTATTATTATTTTAAGGAAAGGAAATGACGCAGTATCTGTCTCATATCGTTGGAGACCTGAACCGCGCAGTAAGGGAAGGGATAAAGGAGGGAGTGAAAGAAGAAATGAAGAAAGAGGTGCCGTAGTGGAGGGCTCCGGAATAATTTCGACCACCTGGGGATCTTTAACGTGCGCTAACATCGCACAGCACACGGGCGCCTTTTGCGTTTCGCCTCCATCCCCGCCGCGGTGGCTCAGTGGTTAGGCGCTCGATTACTGATCCGGAGTTCCCGGGTTCGAACCCGACCGCGGCGGCTGCGTTTTTATGGAGGAAAAACGCTAAGGCGCCCGTGTGCTGTGCGATGTCATTGCACGTTAAAGATCCCCGGGTGGTCGAAATTATTCCGGAGCCCTCCACTACGGCACCTCTTTCTTCTTTACTTCTTTCACTCCCTCCTTTATCCCTTCCCTTACGGCGCGGTTCAGGTGTCCAACGATATATGAGACAGATACTGCGCCATTTCCTTTTCCCCAAAAAACCAATTATTATTATTATTATTCGCCTCCATCGAAACGCGGCCGCCGCAGTCGGCCGCATTGCAATTCTCGCTATGGCCGGAGCCGTCTACGTCGTAGGGACGATTTCGCTAAACCACGCTTAGCTGAACTAGACCGCAGTCATTTTTTTTTTTATCCCGTGTCTCCGTGGTGCTCGGCAGCCGAAGGCCGTAGAAGACGCGCTACGGCGATATATCGAGTTGTTAGCCTAATAAAAGATGGCACATACCATGATCGGCTAAGAATCGGGAGGCATAGATCTGTGCACATTAATGACGCTGACGCAGAACGTAATATCTCATGGCTGGATTTCGTGTTTGGAAAGGATCTTTGCTGTCGACTGTCTATAACGAAGCTCTTTATGAACCTGTAAGCTAGCTATTAATTGCATGTGTCGTGCGGTAATTAGTTGTTCTGCAGAGCTACAGGACATCCAGGAGAGCGCGAGCGGCGTCTCGGGCGGCGTCACCGCTGTTCTTTGCAGGATACTGCAAGAACCAGAAAATTTTATTCTCCCCTCCTCAGTCGTAGGGTTGGGTGCGCTTCCCTTGGCGCTTTTCCTCACCCGCCTGCTGCTCGCTCAAGCTCTGTTGAGCTGTGCGGACAGCGTGATTATAGTGTCCACCGAAAAGTGAGACAGCTAGTTATCTGCGCCATTTCCTTTGTTCAAAACCCACTAATTTATTATTAGGCCAAGCTGTGGCTCAAGAATGACCCGCAAGATCTTCCTGCGGGCTTTTTCTCTTAATTTTGCGGTCACTTCTTGCTTCTTTCATCGAATTTCAGAATCAATTTTTCTCCCCCAGAACGCGACGGCCCAAAAGGTCAACAAGTATTTCCAGGCGCGACGCGTTCTCTACCTCCTCAATGATTATGACAGCAGCCATGTATTGATGCTGAAGGGCAGACGCGCAATCACAACAAGCTTGAGTGTCATGCCGACGTACGAAGTTTTAAAACCGGCAACAACAATTTTTCGATGAGGCTAGTTCCTTGCAACGCCGCGCCAGCGGCGCTGCCTGTCGCCTTGTTATCGATGGCGCCGTAGCTCGCGGGCGCATGTGTTCCCGTGTGCGCCGAAACAGGACGCTGCCCGGCCGCCCAAAGGCACCACGATGATACAGGGACTGTCGCCGCTTAGCCAGGCCGTCTTGGGGACGCTCTTTACCTGGGGCCTGACCGCTGCGGGCGCTGCACTTGTGTTCGTGCTTAATTCCACCAGGGTAAGTATCCCGCGTTGTCGGCAGCGCCAGAAACTAAACAGCTGTTTCCGGAACGTGACTGCCTGTGTTTGGCCGCTTCGTGCGCGGTTTAGCGTGCTTGACAGCTGCGCTCTACCCGTACCATGCTGACCGGCGGCTAAACGACCTAAAGCATCGGGGCGCTGCGCGCTGTATTGTGTTTAATCGCTTCTTTTGTAGCTGTGCTATCGCATCCCGGTAATCGAGTATCTGCACGCGTCAGAGATACGATTGTAAAGTGGCCGGCAAGCACGTGACCTGCCTGATTGCGAATGACGGCCGCTGTCTGTCTAACATTTGCACGGCGAATTGGAATTGGTCCCCCTGGTCACAATCTGTGCATTTCGAGCATTGGTTGGTATTAGCTTAATGAAGGTGTAATGTTGCTGTCTCCAACGCGGCTAGCGCAGTTCCCGTGAGCATTTTGTCTTGTAGGTGTAATGTGCCGAGTTCGCCCGTTAAATTAGCTTATTGAGCACTCGGTTCTCGTTTTCGTGCTTACGTTGGTGCGAAATCTAGTACCGATCGACGCTAACACAGTTTTGATTGGTGCTTGGCTGACGAGTGTGCGGACTGCTGGTCCATTTGCACAGCCAAATAGTAATTGGGTTGCGCGCACAGCTCGTCTAGATAGCTGATTTCACTGGTCACAGTGGGCTATATGCAGACAGCTGTGTTCTGAATCAGTTTTGGAAGCTTGAGCCCGCCAATTTGAGCAAGCAATACAGCTGAAATAAACCTGCTTACTGTCCAAAAAAAAAAGGTCACTATACACACCTTTATGTTTGCATGTGGTGCGTCACAAGCTGTGCATGTATGCCTGCATATGTGCTAGTTCTACAAATGGAGCAGCAAACAGGTGAAGTGCAGCCGGCTTATTACAAAAAAAGCAGCTGTCGCCATGTGTTTTTTGCACTGTGACTCGCAGAACATGCCTGACAAAGTTCAGTCCTTGATGACGTTGGGAGTTTAGGAGGCACTGAGGTGTGCACTGTGAGGCTTGTGCTCAAAACTCAAACCTCATGTTGGAGAGTGATAGTGTTCTGTGACCTGCTGTCCACTTGCAAGCATTTTATGAATATTCCTTCAATTTCAGCCTCATAAAAAAAAAAAACAGATGATATTTGGAAGTGGCTGTATAGAAATCTTTAGAGCAACAGTTTATGCCTGTTGTGTGTAATTCACTGCCAAATAGGGCTCGGGGTCGACACATTTTACTCAGTTACAGATGACATCAGACTTGCACGTTGTGGGAAAAGTTCAAGACAGGGAGTCTTGCGCCGCAATGTGTTTGATATTGAAAGTATGTCACTGAAACTGTGCTGCATTTGATATCAATGTGGTCCTTAAAGGGACACTGGGGACTAATTGAAGGTCACTCTTATCAATAGACTACAGAGTTTTGATCACAAAGAGGCTACTGTCACTGAAAGTGGAGCTTTTATTAGATAGTAAAGACCAAGAAATGTAGTAACATGTTATCGGGCACATAATCAGGAATAATTTTCGGGAGGGGCCCTTGGTACTTTAGCTCTGAAAAACAAACTAGGAGAGAGCTTGATTTTTATGGTGGGGGGCAGGCAGGGGAGTAGGGTAGGGGGTGGCCTCGGCCCCTCCTTGGACACCTTTGGATATGTGCCCGACATATAGGTGTCGCAGCCATCCATCACTTTTGCAAACAAACTGCGGTTACATCAGACTAATTTTTATTGCATGGATCTCCGGGGCTAGGCTACATCACCATTCACTTCCAAATAGTAATCAGGGAGGCCTTTTTGTTATTGATTTCACTAGTTTGAATCAAGTTGTGGGCGAAAAATGTTTAATTTTTAAAATCCAATTTCGTCAGAACTAAATGCATGTTCCACTCGCAAACATCATTGTAACCAGGAAAAGCCAGACATTCTATTTTTACATTGGATGGAATTATCCCCAGTTTCTCTTTAAACTTTCAGGATGTCAAAAATTAAAAGCAAAAGCTTTAAAGTGGCATGATGACATCGCCGTTATCAGAGTGGTACTAATTATCTACTCTGACTCGTGAAACCACATTTTGGAACTGACTATTTTGTCACTTGGAAACAGATGAACAGCTCTGTATGCCTTGCTGGGAGAAAGAGGATGAAGGGCTGTGGTTAAATGTGGCTCCTTTCGCTCTATAACGGCGTTTATCGTCGTTTAAACCGTGAATACACGTTTTTCGCTCAGTTCTGGAAGATTTAGTGCAAACAGTTAGTGTCATCGGACAGCTTTCTTAAAAGAAAATAGCTAAAACTGGGCAGCTCATTACCATTAATGAAGCCATAATCGGTTCTTATGCATCCTGCATTTCAGTCAGCAAATGTAACGATTGACCACTTCATGCTCTGAAATGCATGCATGATGATGATAATGACGTAAAACATTTATTGAGTCTAATAAGTAAGTTTGCTCCATCCGGGAGGCATCCTCAATCCAGGGCTTCTGCAGCGGCTGCCGTCAGCCTGGCCTGTTCTTAAGGCGGTCATCCAGGTCCGACCTGGACAGCGCAGCTCCCATTAGGCAGTGGTGGGTTTGAAAATGGGATGACTGTCGGATTGAGTTGGCATGCCTAGGTGATACGAGCAGTTCATGCTGCAGCCTGAGGTTTGGTATAAAAGAAATAATCTAATCTCTGCTTAATCAGCTGACTGCACCTTTGAGCCAAGTTTGCTCTCTTATTTGTTGGGGCTACTCTTGAAGGCTTCCTGGCTTTTATGAGGCTTAATATAGCACAAAAATTATGAACCAGCTTCACTCATAGAGAAGCTGACTTGGTCTGACTGCCTGTGTGAGATAGCTGCCAGGCACGGGATATTCGGAACATACATTTGTGCTCTGGATCACAGGTAACACTTCAGTGAAAGAGCTTCCTTTAAAAAGATCGCTACATATTGGGATTAATTTTAATGCCCTGTAATTTTTGTATGAAAACTTTTGACAAGTCCTTAGTTCTCATAAAGCTTGTTTTTATTATTTTTTACCACCAAAAGGCCCTTATTGAGAGTATTACATGATGGGGGGAGCACCAGCATAAAAAAGCTCCACTAGAACATGTGTGAAAAAAGCATACTGTTAAATTTTTTGTTAATTCACGGTGCAACTACAGAATTAAAGATATTGCTTACTGTGCAATCTTAAAGCCAACTTTGCCACATCAGTTTCTTTCCCACAATATGTGCTTTGGTTGATATTATTCAATGATGTTGTTCTTAAGTCCTGTCATTTTCTTTTATTTTCATATCTCATTGTCATCTGTCACACCGACAGTAGTAGTGGAGGGGGGGGCATCACTTCACGAGGATCAAGAACAGAATAACACTGAAACAGAATTAGAATAGAAGCACTATATTTTCATGGCTCAGTTGTTTTTTTGTACTGCATATTGACGTTATATGGGAAGTCTGTTACATTGGTTGTGTACAACTCAGTGTGTGCGTTCTCTGTGTATTTTCAAGTACCAGCAGTGATATAGCAGTGTGACAGTGTCAAGAATGGATTATCATTGTGCAACAAAAGACCTGTCACATTTGGCATTTAAATGCACAGCACTTCTGGTGGGAACGTCAGGAACTGTTGAGACCAGCAGCAGTCGAGGTAGCAGCTGTCAAGATGTTTAACAACCGTGATTTTGGCATGTGTCTATTTCATAGCTCCTGCGAAAGGGTGCTGTGGAAAAAAAAAAAGATGAATGTTTGCAGCATTTATTCCCATTGCACAGACAACTGTGCAAAGATGTCTATCGTAGACATTTTCCTTGTTGTTGCATTTGACTTCTGGCCTGGACAGTATAAACAGCATATTACTTTTGCCATCACCTGTGTCTCCTCTGTGAGATATGTGTGTATGATTCTCCGGAACCAGCACATGAGAGCTTGCTCATATTTCTCCACTTTTAGAGAACTAATGGTGGCCAGAGCAAGGCTTTTCTTATGCTCCAGGCTTTTATAATTGCATCAAAGATTCAGTGGGCACTGTACGAGTACTGTGTGCGCTGAATAAGGTTCACAGTCATTGTCAAAAGTAACGATCGCAAGAGATGTGCATCTAAGCCCTGTAGTGGGTCTCCTGTAGCAACTGTGCAAGTCCTGACTTTTCGAGGGGTAAGAATGACAGGTTCTTTCTCTTTTGTGAGGTCTGGAATGCTGGCGCTGCATAACGAGCCACTCAGCATGACTCATAAGAGAACCCTGTGAGCTGTATATTTTTGAGAAAGGTGGTACACCTGCTGTCAAAAGTATAGTTTCTCAAAATTATCTAGAGGAAAAAGAGGCTCGCTCCACTGTCTATGCGAGTATCCTGAGCAATTTGTCCACCGTGGGAATGCTGAGATGTGATCTCTTACTTGGCTTGGCTAGCTTTAGGCTGAAAAGTTCGATTCTGCTGCGAAATCATAGCCACGCAGATTAAATTTTTTTCCTAGTGTGTTTTCCACTTCTTTAATAAGTTTAATGAAAGCGAATGTTCAACGTTATGTTTGGATGGAAGCAGTCAAGGTATTTCCTGAGGGTTTGTCTTGAGTAGATTTTCCATTGTTACTGCTGAATTCACGTTTCCTCTTATACAGTAGCCAATCCAAATACGAAAACTGTACTTCCTGGCATTTCCATGCCTCTCTGTAGTGGATAACTACTACAGCACCACTTTTCTCTATAGTTAATTTTGAGAAACTCTTCAACAGTTTACGGAATGCAACATTTCGCTCTTTCATTCACAGTCAGAATGTGGTTGCATTGGTCTATTTCAAGCTGCTGGTACAAGTTATAAAAATTATTTTTTTTTTTTCTCTGATTTTGTTTCCTAAAAGTTTTCGAGTCTGGATGTTGATGTTTATGGCATGCGTATTGCCTCAGCATGCATGATGGGAGATTCGTTTATTTCTTTATCTCTCGTGTGATTGCCTGCTCACTTATTACCCCTTGTGCTTTCGAGCTGGCGTCCATAGAAATATTTGGTGCATGGGTCTAGATTGATTAATTAGTATTTCTCTCACCCCCTCCCCCCACCTGCACTTTTCTTGAGAACACTGTAGTTTATAGATGCAACCGTTTCTCTCCTTTCTCTTTTTCAGCGCAAAATTTTAGATGGCAGCCTTGGATTTGCCGCTGGGGTAAGTGAAGGTTTCTGCGATCTAGTAGCAGTAGATTTATTAGAATAAAATAGTAACAAAATGGAAGGTAAAAGATGTTTTCCAGCCATAAAAACTGCCGCATGTCTGTCTAGCACCTATTCCAGTTTGGTGGAAACAGAAAGGATAGTGAGAGATATAGATACAATAAAATCAAGATAGGAGGTATAGTAAAATCTACATCAAAGTCAAATAGAGAGTGAACAGGTAGTTAACAGTTCATATTATCTAAACTTCATTGTTTACCCAGCTGTAGATTATTGAGAGATAAAGGATGAAAAAAATCGACCATGAAAAGTTCACTGAAGAGTGATCATTGCTTGCAAATAAATGATAAGCACTGAGCTTGTGATGAGCTGTGTACCTTGGCAATGATACTGGAAAAAGTAGATATGAGAAGTATGTGCAGATGAGTAGTGAAGGTGTGTCTTGGTGTGAACATAAAATGTGCAAGTAAGAACAAGTTGTAAATTCACAATAAGGGACAAGTGGTGTGCCTTGGCACCAGCATTAAATGTCTTGTTGCCAAAATTAAATGGTCAGAAGTAAAGAGGGATCACGGCATGTAGAGTATGAAAAGCATGGGGTCAATCCCTATTATTTTCGGGTTATTTCTGGTACCGTCTTTCACTCTTCTGCAATTGAAATAAAATCAAATGTAACCGTTTAGAATATAACAGGTTTACGAGCCAAGGACTGTAGTCATGCTTGCACTTGTGGTGTCTTTTTTTTTTTGTTCTGTCCATTGTGCTGTTTCGAGTATGACTGCAGACCAAAAGGCCCAATTTACTACACTCGAGCAAAAACAGTGGTGTTTTCATCTTATACTGTCTTTTTAATGTCTGCCTTGTCTTGTTCGTCTTGTGTACTTCAGGTTTGTATTTACCAAATTTAAGCAGTTAAACTTGAGGAATACTCTGTCAAAGAAAATGAAGATATGAGTGTGTCTCTAAATATAACTCATTCTTAATGTGGAAGCATTAGATGGCTCATCAACATGAAAACCCAGCGTCACTTGAAAAGTGGCCAACTAAAGAGAACACAAAGTGAGCCCTTCAGTTGCTGTCCATGATGACGAGTGCTGCACTCCTTTCATGAGTGAAATGATCGAGTATTGGTGCTGACATGTCATTTGTGTGTTTCATCTGTGCAGGTCATGTTGGCCGCTTCATTCTGGTCCCTGCTTGCGCCAGCCATTGAAATTGCCGAGTCATCGGGTGGCTACGGTCGGATGGCATTCCTTCCGGTTGGCTTCGGCTTCTTCTTGGGCGCCCTGTTTGTCTACGCCATGGACAAGCTCATACCTTCTTACGTGCGTTTCATCCAAATTTGTCATCATCATCAGCCCAGCTGTACCCACTGCAGGACAGAGACCTTCCCCACTGATCTGCTGTTAGCCCTGCCCTGCGTAAAGTGAAGCCACCCTATCCCAACAGTCTTCCTAATCTCATCCACTCACCTGACTCTGCCACCCGCTGCTACTTTTGCTTTCTCTCGGAATCCACTGCATTAAGCAACTAGAGGTTATCTGTCCTCTGCGTTACATGCTCTGCCCATGCCCATTTCCTATTCTTGTTTCCAGTTAGTGTATCCTATTGTTTACTTGTGTTTGTTCCCTAACTGCATCTGCTTTCAGCCTGCCTTTTAACATTGCCCCTCTCAATTTTGTTTTCATAGATTGCTGCATTGTCCTCAATTTAGCTTCAGGGCTCTTCACTGGCAACCGAGTTTGCCTTTAGGAAGTAGAATTTAGTTCTAAAACGTTCTGTAACCTATTGTGCTCTTCTAAAGAGTAGAGGGTATCTGCAATCATTATGATTCAAATTGTTTTGAAGAAAAACAAATATGAGCTGTCTTTTATATGTAGTGTGCAGTAGTGCCTGCTCTAGCCCTGGCCACTTTTTGGTGGAGGCAAAATGCAAAAATGCCGCAGTGCTGTGTGGTTCCATTGCACCTTAGAGAACCCCATTTCACCTAAATTAAATCTGAAGCCCTTCATTGTCGTGTTCGTCATAGACTTAGTACAACTTTGTGACATTATACACCATACACCGTACGTATGCTGCTTGCTTAGTTGCTGTGGCATTCTGCTGCTTAATGCAAAGTTGCAGGCCTAATACGTTTGTGTGTTGGCCAAATTTTAATGGGAACAAAGTACAAAAGTCAACATATTAATAAACTGAAGGCAGAGGAAAATAATCGAAAGCTAGGTTGGTTTAACAGTTCCTTCTGGATTGCATTCCATTTTTGATTTTCCTGCCATTCGTCATTGGCTGAAGCGATGCCACATGTTACGTTCGCTTTCGTTTTTGGTTCATGCTCAGGGCTGAGCATAGCATCGCATCAGCCAGTGGTGAAAGAGGAGAAATCCAGAAATGGAATGGAATCTGGAAAGGGTGGTTTTACGAACCGTGGGAGTGGTGGGGACAGTAGTGGTGGCAGTGGCGACAGTGGGGGTGTTAAGGGGTAGGTGGACCAAGAGTTGTTCACTACAGTGGGTCTGATATCCTGCAGCATGATGCTTCTGGCATTATTTATAGTCGATTCTTGATAATTTGAACTTGAAGGGGGCTGAAATTTATGTGGAGTTTGAATTAACGGGAGCCTTTTTAATGCACTTGACTTTGGCGCAACCAAAGTGCCCGTTTGATCGAATTAGAGTCCACTGTATCAGCTCTTGAATGGTGAGGCATAACTTTTAAGAGTTCATATACATGAGGAACACATACGAGGAACAAAGTTAACGAATTGCAGGTAACTGGAAATAGTCTATGTCGCTCCACTGCAGTGCTCCTAATCGTTTACTGTGTAGCTTCGGGTTTATCAGTTTTTCGGTTGTAATGTGGAGCAGCAGTTAGCATTCAGTGTGGGTTTACATAGTGTATACAGAGAACAAGACACGTTATTCTTGTTTCAGTGCCCACTTAATGACTGGAAAACATCCGGGCATTATTTGGGGAATGTGGGAGAAGTCTGTACAGTTGAATATTTTTTTATAGTGTCAGCCGTTACATCCGTGTGTGTATGTGACGATCTGCGGTCACATACCTAGCCAAAGCAGCCGCATGCACCCACTTTGAAGTGCATTCACATTTATGAATCGTGAGAGATGTGCAACCGGTTGTGATTTTCGACCAAGGAGCATGTCAGCAGTCCCGGCATTCACACTAGCAACCATGTCCTGCAGCTTGCTTTCCTGAATGGTCGCATTGGGAGTGAGAGTTGTCGTCCTTGACTGTTACTGGCAACAAGCAGTCCAGTGTAGATCTAGCTTTGCGCCACATTGGAGGCACCGCTAGTCAGTTCAGCAGTTTGTGACATGAATTTGCAAGGCTGGGAAGTCGAGCAATGTGTGACCTCCTGCGACTGTTGCTTTTCAACGTTGCATAGCCACTACAACTTGTGAGTTTGAATGCACATTTTTTTAGCTTCAGCTTTATTTTAGCTTTAGTTTTATTTTTGTACTAGCGGCCTTGTGGTGCTGCTTTCCTCCTCTCCACAGGATGGCCACAAGGCTGACTTGGCATTGGCGATGCAGCTGGAGAGAAAGTCGTCGCTAAAGCGTCGCATAGAGACGGGAGAGGAATCTGCACATGCCTACCGTAACGGCTACTCGGGTAAGCCAGGGATGGTTTTCTGTTGACATAGCAGAGTCACAACCATCACGACCATGGAGCCGAAATGATTTCAGAGCTTGTTTGCTCATCAGTGGTGCTTGCATCTTGCATTCTGCCATAGATAGAGGGGCAAGGATAGGTGTGGAGGTGAACAGGAAGAATGCTCCACAAGGCTACCCTACAATGGAGGAAAGGGATGAGGGCATGTGAAGGGGGAAGGGAAGAAAAGCACAGGTGGAATGTAGCAAAGCCAAGACCTATTGTGCAAGCACAGCCTTCTCAAGAGTGATAACTTATTAGCATAGCAGCGAAAACAAAAGGCTGCCAATTTATGCACAGTAAAGAGAGAGAGAGAGGTCAGCCAGAGATTGCTCACTCTGTATAGCAGTGGCATTCAACTGAATTTCCCCTCTGTTTGAGATAATGCATTGATTACCCTGCAATGATTTGCCATCTGTTACAGCATTGTAGCATGTCAAAATAAAAAAAGATCCTGTGTTCACCCTTCTTGCCACTGAGCATTATATCAAAGGCTGTGAATCTTTTTAGCCTTCGGAACCCCAACAGTTTTTTACAGGTGCTGAGGAACCCCTGCATGCCTTGGATGTTGTCCCTTCATGACATGAATGCAAGAAAGAGTTTCAAGATGCACAGCTGCTCAATGAATTCCTAAATCGATTAATAATGGCAGAATGTATAATGAAATGGTGTGATGTAGCTGCCATGGTGGCACAGTGGTTATGGTACTCAGCTACTGACACGAAATACGCAGGTTCGATCCTGGCTGCAGTAAACGCATTTCGATGGATGTGAGGTGCTGGGGACCTGTGTACTGTGTGATGTCAGCACACTTTAAAGAACCACTGGGGATCTAGATTAGTCCAGAGCCCTCCACTGTGTGTCTAGTCTCTTTGGGACGTTAAAACCCCACAATCTGCAATCCGATTTCAAAGAGCCTATTTACCTTTACTGGGTAGATCTGTTAAGCTTATATTGCTTGAAGCAAATCAGTTTTTTTTTTCTTTGATTGCAACCATAGTACATTCTAAATGCACTGCTGCTGTTCAAGGGCATTTGAATCAGAGTCTCAGTGGACAAGGTTAGGTTAGGCTATAAAAAGAGAAGAAAGGTGTGCTAGCTTTGTCACTCTGGGTAGACATCTCAACTGGATCATGAAGGAGAGCATGTAGGGGGTGGCAGAAGAGGAAAAAACAGCAAGTACAGTTAGTGTCAAATTAAATGAGAACACGAGAGTTGAAACGGGAACTGAAAAACAAGCCAATTTTAGCTGAGGGAGACAAGATAAATACTAGTGCTTTTGATTATCACTTTAGTGGTGTGAAGATTGTTGTGCCGACAGTTAATATTTGTTTTCTTGTGTTCACGTCTCAGTTACTTTGTTCGTGTTTCGTTTGACGCAGATGGTACACGAGTACGTAACTACGGCTTGAAAGGGATTAGTCTGTTTGAAAACAAGAATGAATTTTGTTGCTATTTCTGCACTGAATATGAGAATATCTTGTGGGTGTCATTCGTCAAGAAGAAAATGCTCGATGGATAAATGCATCTTGAGTCGGGAGGGATGGAAGCCAAGACACTTGAGATTCCTCGGCACCTTTTTGAAAGCTGTTGGGGATCTCCGCGGGTAAAAAGATTGACTACCCCTGGTGTGCACCGTTAAAGCGAGCACAGTAAGGAAGTAAGTGGGCAATACGTTTGCTTGTCTACTCAAAAGTAATGCAAGTTTCACGCATTTCTCGTCGCAGACCCCAACGTCCAGCTTCGCAAGAAGCCACTGACGGCGACGACGCGTGTCACCGTGCCAACGGCAGTCAGTGACGCCGAGAGTGCTGAGACCTTGGAGAACCTCAAGCGGTGGAAGCGCATCTTCCTTCTCGTTGTTGCTGTCACAGTGCACAACATTCCTGGTGAGAGGGGCTCCTCTTGAGTGGCCTTAATTTATGGTAAATTCATTCAATGTCTTGCTGGTGACTGCAATCTTCATAGTCCTCATTGCCTCGCTGGTTTGCTTTGGTTTGTCGCAGCCTTTGGATAAGTGTCAATGTGGTAATGGTTGCAGCAGTATATTAAGTTGGCTGTCTGGTGCGGTGCTTTCAACAAGTGCTGTGCACTTGTATTGAGGTTCATAGTCATTGGCATTTCAGGGTGGCAGTTTTTAGAACACTTTCTCCTCCTTCATCTGTTCACCTTCATCTCACCAGTCGTTCTCTTTCGTTGTTCCAGATGTTCCCAGTAGCCACCAGTATTGTGTGGAAGCTTTTGGCACCTTTGTAGCTTGGTAGAAATAAACCAAGTCAACCCTAGATGGAAGCATTCGAATGTCAATCATACCCATTATGTATAATAGAGCAGTATGAAATGCCATCCATGTCCATTTCTTCTCTTCAATTCCAGCAGTGATGCAGTGTGTAACAAGCACTCAATATTGTGAGCCTTAAAGACAAACTAAGCCTAACTGTGCTCCCTTTTCGTATTTTCCATGTTGTGCAGAGGGGCTCGCCGTGGGTGTTGGCTTCGGCGCTGCTGGAAGCTCGGAGCACTCCACGTTTGAGACTGCCAGGTATGTTTTGGTAGGAAGTTGCTTGCACTGCTTGGATTCACAGCAGTACTATCTGCGAGCCTATCGCAATTTTTCATATCTGCTGGTTTTACTGGGACAATTGGAGAAATGCATGTTGCGGATGTGCCTCCGCTATTGTGGAAACGGCTCTTGTGCACCACTTATAGTGAAGCTCAAACGCAGAGGGCCGCATTAAGCCTTTTAGGTGCCACAACGCCATTTCTGTTCAGAAATAGAGATTTTCCCGCCTAAATAGTCTCTGCAGACCTTAAAAAGCCAGTTAGACAAGTTACACTGTAGAGAGGGGGCACTGAGATGGAATTCCTGACAAGAGGTGAAACGAAGCCTCAGTCCCAGCTTTGAAGGCTGTATTTCGAGCGAGGCGAATACAAATTTTCTTGTGCTGAGCGATGTTCGTGCACATTGTTGAACCCCATGGTTCTGGAGTAATCCGGAGCCCTTCACTGCGGTGTACCTCGTAACCCATGTCACATCGGTACGTTCCATCCCACAATTTACAGTTTAAAAGCCTCAGCCCACTAAATAACATTTCAACAAGAGGGCTTCTCTTCATCTGGGCAAGTGCGGTTATCATTGACAGGGGTTCAATCAGTCTTTCACTTCAAGAAGGAAGAACCGGGGTGGGGTTGTGGTGGCAAGGTGCTGAACGTAGACTTGAACCGGCTTTTATCCAGGCATGGCGGCTGTGACTGCTGGCATGGATAAGAGAGAAGCCAGGTTAACCTGGGAAGGAAGAAAAAAATAAATGCTGCAGCAGCAAAACTGAATATGAGACAGGTGGGAAAACAAAAGAAGAGAGGGAAAGTCAAAACAAAATGAGAAAGTGTGTATCATGGGGGTCTAATGCTATGTAAAAATTGAGGGGTGTGAAAGATGGCTGAAAAATGAAAACAGTAGGTACAGAGCAGAAGGTGGCAGTGAGCTAAAAAGAAAAAAAGCGAGGAAGATGAGGTGTACTGCACAAGGAAGGCAGGTGTAGTGTGATTTTGTTTTTTTGTTTATTAGACAAGCTTGCAGTGCAAAACACCATTATCTGTTTACAGGCTTGTACAAAATTTCGTACAGAGGGCTGCAATGCTTGGTAAAGTATTATCGAAACAATCGAGATTTGTCAAGGGAGCCAATGGAGTGCATGCTGTTTTGGAAGGTGCACGCAATGCTGTAAAAGCACAAAAAAAAAAAGTTATGAGTTACATTATCTCTCTGCATGAAGCTCAGATATATTGTTTTCTCCGTTTGCCTGTGAACATGACAATGCACCCCAGTTGCAAGATGAGTGCAAATGCTTCTGAAACAAACAAATCACCACTAGCTGCAGCACACTTAGAGAAAGAGCTACCGACCCACTACATGCACAATTCTATGCACAGCGTTTGTAAGTGTTAGACATCAGTTGCATGTAAATCTATCTTTAAAGGAGGTGGGGAGCAATGACCACTGAAGTTTTAAATTTTTATTGCATGGTGCAAACACAAAAAGCATCTGTGATGTTTTACTAATCTGCTGAAATGCCCAAATTTCTTGCTCTTTTAGACAGTATACAATTTTACTATTACACCTGAGGAATGGGGGACAGTCTATGGTTTTAAAGGGACACTGTGAACAACTTTATTGAATTATTTTTTCCAGTAAAAATTTGATTCTCTGGCTCTTCCCGGCAATGTTGATGTTTGTCCAACAACAAAAGACTCATTTATCACCGGGAAAATTGGATCTAAAAATCTCTCCAGCAGTCAACTTAAACTCTTGACGTTCTTACTAAAAAGGACAGGTTGCCACGGCTTTGAAGTTAATGGCAGTGTAGCATAACCTTTAGGATCAGCGCCCGAAAATGTGTGAAGGCCAGGTCATCAATTGAGATAGTGTGTGGACGTGTAGAAGCAGTGCATGTGAAGCTTACTCAAAACTTCAGTCAGGATCTGAAGTGCCTGTGTGACAGTGGTTTTAATGGAGCCACGCAGCAATTAAAACTATTTTTGTTATTTATGCACGAAATGTAAGCAAATTTGGGAAGGATATGTACATTTTTATGCTGATTTCAGAACTGCATAAGGTATAATTGGTGAGTGATTACGGTTAACACTGTCGTAAAGTCATTCCTGGGGTTAAGTAACTAAGTAGAAAGTGCACGTTTTTTATGTCAGCATGTACAGGAAGGCCCACTTTGTGCAACAAAGCCATTAGTTTTTTGGGGGGGGGGTGCCTAGTACTCGTGGGAAGAAAAGCTAACTCCAGCACGCACACTTAAAAAAAAACATTCCTTACAAAAACAGCTTTAAGAAACTACTAAAATCAAGACTTTTATTGCATTCCTCAACGTCTCAGTATTCTTGTGCAAAAAAACAAAATCGTTCTATTGTCATTTGTTACGGAATGCACAAGGGAAGAATGATAGCAGTCGCAGAAAAACTGAAAGCTAGGACAATCAACCTTAAAGTTTATTCTCTCGTTTGGTTCATCCATCGCCTCATATGCTTTTGGTCAGACAAATGCTACATTGCAATGAATGGAAGTCTACCTATTACCTGTAAGATCAATGTAGACTGATCAACCAACCTGTATTGTTGCAGCACTCCCAGGGGCTCTGGATTTGGGGCGCTACCCACCAAGCTCTCTACGACCTCTATTGAGCAAAAAAAGCTTTTCATTCGTTCATTAAATCACTCTTTCATTCATTCATTCTCCTCTTTATGGTGATACTAGATGGCGATGCTTCGTCATCTGAAACCACGAGAATACTTGATGAGCCGGGAATAACAAGTGCAATTCACTCAGAATTTTTGATGACCACACATGAAAAAATGTAATTTTCTGAATTTGTACTGCATATTTCGATACAATTTTTTGTCAACAGGCAGATGAAGATCCGAGGGTTATGAAAAAAATTAAACTGAGAAATAGAAAAACTTGACCGTATTGGCCATTTTCTTTGCTGCGTCACCCCTTAACCGAGCTTTGGACTGGTTGAGTTTGTGTGGTCTTACCGAATGCTGCCAGATTGTCATCACCGCATGTTATATAAACAGCTGTACAGCTCTTGCCTCAGCCTCATTTGCTTTTCTGTCTCCTTTTTTTTTGTGTGACTAGAAACCTGGCTCTTGGCATAGGGATCCAGAACTTTCCGGAGGGACTAGCTGTGAGCCTGCCACTGCGTGGGGCTGGCTTCTCCAAGTGGAAGGCATTCTGGTGAGTCTCGAAATTAAGAGCATGCCCTTTGATTGGCAAAGTTGCAAGTAACAGCTCTGAATGAAAAAAGAGATTATAAGGACTTTGCACACCTGCCTATTAAGTTCACTTCCTCGCAGAGCATGCAAGTTTTGAAACCGTGAATTCCAAGAAAAATTTGTATATTGGAGATTGTATTGCAGACGACAGATCTGGATGAAGAAGAAATCCAGAAGGGCTTTGTATACCTACCTACTTTTTCAGTCCACTTCCTTGGAATGTGCACTTGGGAGTTTGTCTTGATACTGTGGATTCTTAGAAATTTTTGCGATGGTTGAAGAGTACTGCTTTTCTAGCGAGTAGGGTGAACCTCAACTGCAGAGGTGGGGGACAGCTTACAAGGATACCAGAGTGTAGGGCTTTACTGTGAGGTAAACGGCACTCGCTGTTGCTGTTGGCACTGGTGTGGTATTTCTTTTAAAAAAACTCATCTGCTGGCCACTGAGTGTGGTGTTGTTGAGAACATGCCCAGTGTGTTTGTGTGATCGAAGTAGAGATGGTCGGTGTGGACTTGGAGTGGCCGCTGTTAATGAAGAAAGGGGGAGTAGTGCAGATCATATCACTGTGCTCTATTTTCCCCAGAGTAGGGAGAGATATCTGCTAGTGTTTTATTGCTTAAAATTGATTGTTTCAAATGTTTTTTTTACTTCACAACGGATACAAAAGTGTTGCTGAAGCATCAGCATGACCCTTAGCAGTAATGCTAGTACAGGGCCTGTGCTTAGGTTAAAGTAAATGCAGTTAAATCTTGAGGCAACGAACTTCAATATAACGAAATCCTCTATATAACTAAGTACTATTCCAGTTTTCATAACTTCACATCCATAGAACACCACGTATTTTTAGCTTCAGTATAACGAAGTAGATTTTGCTGCACTTTCCATGTAACGAAATTTCATTGCTGGCTGGAAACGAACTTGAGGAAAAAATCGTACTGTGGGCGCGGGAGGCTGAGCAGAGCATGTGCCGAAGCATGCATCGAAGCGCGTACATATGGTATCTATTTGCATGATAGACCCACTCGAATAATGAACGCAGCCCCCAACTTTTGTTGTTGAAAATTTCTTGTTTTTTTAAGCGTTAGCTTTTCTTAGTGCGTTCCTCAGTTTCGCACAGTCTGCAGTGCAGACCTTGGCAGCGCTCTAAGATGCTGCACACCTATAACGTCACGCCATATTTATCTTTTGATGAGAGCTCCTGCAGGGGTGGCATGCTCAGCGAACTTGGCGCAGTGCCAAGACTCTGTGCGCACTTTACAGGAGCACCTGCGACAGTGGCTTGTTCGGTACGCTGCTGCAAGCCCGGCTGTGCCAGTGTATGTTTAGAAAGTCGGCAGGTGCTCAAGCATGTGAAAGGAGCATAACAGTACAAACCAGAACTCTATAAAGCATCCCCTACACTGAAATGCTATGGAGGAAGCAGGACCTTCAGACTCCCAACCGATTTAGGTAAGCTCAAGATAGGGAGCGAAAATTCCTCACTCGTCTCGCAACATTCTCATTACAGACTTGTAACCATCCTGCAAGTTTTTTTACCTCTTGTAAAGAACGCGCACCTGACTTTCAGGGCTAGTGTTCAGCATGTTCACTTTACCTCGCTACACTTTACCTCGCTACAGCGAACGTCTTTCGAAGCAAACAATGCTACACACTGGCGACATGAACGTGGCTGACCGTGTGCTTTTGTTCATGATCGATGGATGGACGGACAGACGGGTGGACATATGATATAAAATTTCAACTCTAAAAAAAAAGTCGTAACTTTTTTTTCTGCGTAATGAACCCTTCCCTTAAATTCATGTCAACTTTTCTGGAAAAAAAAAATGGGTGCAATATGCGAGTAGATATACGGTAATAGTGGGCGCCGCCCAGTTTTCAGATAGAGTGCAGAAGCAGGTGCAGTGCTATGACGATCAAAGTGGCGAACGCGCCGCCAGCCGCACCATCTGGGGTAGCACGGGCAGGCCTGGCATGAGCGTCTGCACAGCCTTGGCAGCTTGCCAGGCCAGCCCGCAGATCTCACTATCTCGCACAGAATTGACACCAAATGCGACGCGCTGTGTTTATTGCATTTACACATTCCCAAAGCTTAGTAAAAGGGCTCGAAAGGTCAATGTCATTGGGACACCCGTCAGCTGTGAAGCTGTATCTCCCTGCATTCTACCGTGGAATCTGCAGCGTCAGCTGTGAAACCCTAATTATTTCATGAATTATTTTAATTTTTCTTAAACTAATTGAATTTAAATAATTTGTATTGATTCACTTTAATGAAATTAGATTCAGTTGAATTCAGTTCAATTAGTCACCTGCCAACTGTGGCGGGCGGCAAAGTCTCTCCTAGTATAAGCCAGTGTACATGTGCCACATTAATAGCGAATAGTTGGAATTTTATATATTTTCTTTAGTTACCTGCATATAATGGCTTTTGGTGTAGCGTAAATATTGTTGATGGAAGAGGGTTATTTTTGGCTGCAATGTGGAAAGTCCATTTACTATGAACCTCTGATACAATGAATGCAATCGGCATGACCGTCAGGTTCTTTACAAGTGGGGTTGACTGTACACCGTTTTGTTAGCATTCAGTTCCATATTCCAGTGACTGTACCAAGAAAGAATATTTTGAAGATTATTGTTTAGGGCTATCTGATCATTGCTTCTGGTTACTTCACTGAACAGCACACAACCATCACCAAACAGCCTGATTTGAATAAGTTCAGTAATTGTGCTTTAATTATAAATAATATATATGTTAAAATCAATGAAGGCCCTGAAACACGACCCTGAAGGACATACGATGTAACAGGGAGTTCATGGGAATGGTTAGTGTCGATACTAACCAATTGCTTTTGGTTAGTGAGGTACGCAGATACTAAATTAATGAAGTTTTTCACTTAGCTTTGAGTGTGAAACAAGGTGAAATGCTTTTCTGATGTCTGGATTTTTCTGGAATATTTGCAAAATAATAGTAAACGGATGTTATTTGGGTGACAGTGAATAAACCTTTTTGAAAACTGTGCTGCGCAGGAGAAAGTACACTGTTTTTACTGAGGAATTTGGTGTTGTATTATATAGCACGATCATGTTAGCGACATCGGGTGATATTTTTTATCAGTGTTAGGTTGCCCTTCTTCAGCAATGATACTATAGATGCTGTTTGCCTGTCAGTAGGGAACATTATGCTCAAAGAGTGATTACAAGAAACTTGGACAGCATGGACAGCGTTTCTGTGTATGGATGCAGAAAAACATTTGGTATCTTGCCAGGTCCAGGGACAGATTAGGTTTTAAGATTAAAAAGCATGGAAACTACTCGTGGTACAGATACAACTCCGAATGTAGGAAGTGAAAAGTCATTTGTATTGGTAAAGACACAACAAAAATATGCACTGGAATCCACCATGGTACTTTGCTTTTCGACAATAAGAATACTGTCATCCACTATTGTTCTTCTACTGGCTTGTTTTTTTTTTTCAGGAATGTCCAAAATTTTTTTGGTCTCTACAAATTGAATTGGGCAAAATGTGATTGAAATACCCTATTTACTCGAATGTAACGTGACTGCGAATGTAACATGAGGGGTGAGTTTACATGCTGGCCAGAGCGAAAAAATAAAACCATGAATGCAACGCGAGGCTTAAGGACAAAGTACCTTTCATAGACATCGTGGCCAAGATGTTTACTCACCTTCCTCGCTTTCGGAGGCCGAGTTATCGGAAACGGAACCCTCCTTTTTTTACCTTTTCCCGGTAACTTCTGCCGTATCGATGCTGTTCGCCGCAGAGAAAATCCATATCTCTTCATGAACGTTTGGGCCCACCCACAAGATGCTCTGAACTTCCCATCTCCTGAGCAACTTTCCAACGGGTCAGCTCGACACTGACCCCCATGAGACGGTTGCGCTGCTCGATAATAAAGTCTGCCACTTTTTTCTCCAGCTCGACGTGATGGCCGTGGCGAGGCCCGCGAAATCCTTTGCGGTCGGGCTCACATTTAAAAAGCCCCTCCCACTGCAGCCGCCATTCGCGAAATGGCTGATTCGTTAAGGTCATGTCTTCGAGCTGCCACAGAATTCCCGTCCTCTTCAGCTAACAGAATTGCTTTTCTGTTAAAACAAGTGTCGTACTGAGCACGACCCGATGCCATCGTGTGCACTGAATCAATACACCGCGAGCGACGCCACAACAACATGACTCGACGACGCGTTCAGCGCGAGGTCGCAACGAACACAAAATTAATGAGAGAACAATACTTTGACTTTGGATGGATGAGGATTTGGCTTCGGTGGCACCCATGTTGCCAGCATAAGATCATAAAACTGCGGAAACCAAAACCAAGCTGATTGCTTTGAAATGGCTACACCGCGTCACTGGTTTAGGCCAATTGAAGTGCGGCATTCGATTATAACGCAACGGTAGACTTTAAAGGGGAAAAAATCCAGGAAAAAACTCGCGGTACATTCAAGTAAATACTGTACCACCATTTAGCACGCCTGATAGACAAGCTCTATGCAGCTTGCACATTTTGAATCTCTGTCTGAAGGGCATTCTTTTGTCTTAAGCATTTTATTTTCTTTCAAGTGAATGACCTCAGGTGTCACCCAAGGATTAATTTTTGTTTTGTTTAGAACAAATTTTTTAGTACAGTATATGTTCAAAGGTCATTGAACCTGTGCCAAAGCTTCATTAAGTTGTCTCCTTGAAAGCTGCTGAGATGGAAATCCAAGTAATGTGATACAATTTTGTCTCAGGCATGTGAAAGGTCTTTCACAAAAACACTTTTCTTCTTAATAGGGTAGCATTTTTCCAAACAGCATGAATAGCATACCATTTATGACCAGCTATGCAATGGAGATTGTGTTGCATAAGACCTCTGTCTCTTTAGCCGGGCTCGGTTGGCGTGAGCCTGTGAAGCAAGCCAAAGGCTGGCTGAGGTTGGGTTCTCAGTAACATGGGTGTACTCTCACCCGAGGGGACCCTATTGAAAATAGGGCTAACCTGTGCTCCCTAAAAGGGGTACGGCGCCTCGGGGCTGACGGTTGTTTGGAGGTGATGAACCGCGGCCCCAACCAGAGCATTGGCAGTTTCGCTGATGATGGGTTGGAGTGACTGGGCCGTCTGTGCTCGGCTGCCGAACTGGAGGGTTTGGCTACCTGGACGCAGTCTAAGTCTGACCGGGGCTGTGGAGTACTAGGTTTGCTCCCAGGCCGGGTAACGCTGGGAGGGGTAGCGTCCTCCTGTAACCTAGTGGGCCGCGGGTTTCGGCGATGAAGGCCCTAGGTGTAACGCTGGGAGTAGTTGCGTGCTCCTGTAACCCAGTGAATTGGGGGCGACTGTCATTGATGAACCTGGGAAGGGCTGTGGCAACCCTCTCCCTATAACCTGAAGCGAGTGAGTTCATACGCCATGGCAGCTTATGGATAGGCTGCTGTGGCTAAGTCTCAAGCAGAGACGCTGCAGGGAAATCCCCGCTGACTAAAGTCATCAGGGGTAGGGGCGTCCCTGTGTAACCCGAGCCCTACCATCACTCGGGAGCGCTGCTTGGGTCTGCCTGCCCTCGTTCCCCCTCCGGGAAACCAGGGCCATCTCTGGAAAACGCTGCAGGCCTATGGGCGTCTCAGTAGGCTAAGAGAACGAGGGCGAAGCGAAAGCAGAGCTGGCGCTTGCCTCCTTAGAGAGTCTGTGAGTAGTACCGGTGTGAGACCAGAGGGGTGTGAGGGTGAAGCCCACACTCGCGCTTCCCAGTACGTAGGTGGTAGGTCCTGACTGACCACCAGGGCCGGCGTCAAATCCAAGACGCTTAATAAAACTTGGCAGAATCGGGCTCTCGCTTGGAGCACGGCACGAAGAGATTACCCGAAGTCGAGGGCGCTTCGGCGTCTGGCAGGGGTGCGCAGCACGGAAGCGCACCACGGGGTGTAGCGACCCCGCCTATCCGATGCTTGTGGGTTGGACCCACACACGACCAACGGGGTGGCAGTAGTGGACCAGCCCGCCACGCTCGGTGGGAGGGCTTTCGAGCCCGAGGATGACCAAACCTAAATTGGTACAAGAGCAGTCCCTGGTTTGGGGGTCCACTAGTTGTCGAGCTTGCTCCAACTTATAGGACTCTCTTCTTGGGAAGTGGTCTGGCCCCGGCCTACTCCGTGTATGGCTGGGGGGGGAACTTTTTCGGCAGACTGAAAACTTCTTACAGTTGCCTTGACGGATCAGAGATAAGTTCCGTCGTCAAGCAACCCTAAATCCGCCTCATGCGGTAAAAGCCCATTTGTGGTCAAGACCCTTATCCCGAGTATCTCAGCCAGAACAGCCGAGCACCAGGCCGGGGGAAATCTTCTACCCATTAGAAAACCGGTGGGTACCCGGCAGCACTGGGGATCGAACCCAGCACCTCCCGAATGCGAGGCAAATGCTCTACCACAAATTTTCGACTGTTGTACTCACAAACACAAGACCCAAGTGCTGATGACGAAGCACTATGCACACGCACGGGTATATTTACTTGTTGTAAGTTGTGGCAAGGAGTTATATCACACATTTAACTGATATAGCGACTAAGTTTACCACGAGACGATTTATGATCCCAGTTAACTCCCGGAAGATTAAAGTCTCCAGTTAACAAAACTTTTTGTGTACAAGTGATGTATGTGCATGAAAATCACGCAAGAATTGAGGTGATGAGCTGGTCGCTTGATAAATGGCAAACACGGAAGATTGTCTGCAGCAATTAGCCTGACCCTAAGGAGTGACTGGCATGTTTTTCTTTACCAGCACAACCACCGCACTACGATAAGAAAATCGATAAGAAAAAAACGTACTACGTCTGCTGCTATGGACGATGAGGCGCCAGTGAACACTCTCAAGGTTAGGTTGTACTACTACACATAAATACCCCCAATAGCTGAAGATTCGACAGCTGTCGCCGTAGCTCAGTTGGTAGAGCACCGGACACGAAATTCGGAGTTTGTGGGTTCGGATCCCACCGGCGGCATGTGGTTGTTTTTTCTTCTGCTTTTGTTAATCTCCCATTTATAACAAATCACAAATTAAAAAAGGACATCACCTGTGCTCCCTGGTTTCGGTGACTGTTGGTTTCCATCGTGTATGTCATAACGAGCACCTTTTTCCGTTCCCTTGTCTGCTATTCCGGAGGAGGTACGCTGAACCGAAACCACATGAAATGACCGTTCCAGAAACATTATTCGCTACAAACGAAATACTTCGACATTCCGAATATCAGTCGCTTGAACCAAAACGAGTATTGAATACTTTACTGTTTGACCGAAATTCGCTCAAGCCTACTTATTAGGCGACATACTCGTTCCCGATCTTCCATGCCCACTCAGGCTGATGACTGCACGAGAGGCGCAGCAACACATGGTTATGGATCGATGATGCTGATGAGAACTTCTTTATCTCAAAGTTATAATGGTAACCATGGTGCAACTGCCAGATGGCTGGAGAAAGGGGACAAAGCACTGGCCATTGGATCTTGACTTCTCTTTGGACAGTGTAAACATAGAGAAAAACAATGATGCTGGGATGCACTCGATCACTGGGAACAGCAGTTGACTCCATGTGAGGTGTGAAATATACAGTGGACTTTCATTCATTCAAACAACCAGCTTATTCAGAGTGTCACTTTGGTTTATTCAACATAAAATGCAATAAAGAAATTCCCCCTTAATTCAGATTTCACATATTTTGAGATACAAATTATATCAAGATTCGGCTGTATAGACATTGGGTTTGCTTGAATAGGACAAACTAAAGAGTAGAATAAGCACCCTACTAAACGGTTTGACTCTTTTTATGCTGCTCCTAGGTAGGTTTGCATAAAGGGCTATCCTCACTTCTGGACAGGTGGATTGCAATTTGAATACTTTCCTATACCACTACTTCAACGTCGTCATCAGTTTGGGGACGCAGGTATCAGCAGTTTATGCACTTATGAGTAGTTTTTTTTTTCTACCTGTCTTCTCAGAAACAGAGAAAAACTTGTGTGCAATGGAGGGGTTCCGCTTAATAGTTGGTGTAACGCAAGGTCTGCTGAAGTTGAGGACATATACAGTGTTTAGGTAACTCATGAATGTGCCCTTCTAACTTTGTACATGGATAATGCTTTATGAGTGTTCACATATGCTTGTACATGGCCAGGGCTGTATGAATGTCCACATATCCTTGTACATAGTGCTGTATGAACCTCTAGCTTTGCATGTGGGTAATGTGTACGAATTTGCACATAGCCTTGGACATGGACAACATTGCATCATTCTTCGCATAGCCATGTACGTGGGCAGCGTTGCATGAAGGATCCGTGAGTATACACTTAGCAGCCATGTTGCTCTCTCACTAGGTACGGCCAGCTCAGCGGAGTAGTGGAGCCAGTGGCTGGGGTGCTGGGCTGCCTGGCGGTGACCATGGCCCAGCCCCTGTTGCCCTACGCCCTCGCGTTTGCCGCTGGGGCCATGGTGTATGTCGTTGTTGACGACATTGTGCCTGAAGCACAAGCATGGTAGGTGGAGCTCAGCTGTTATATCTGCAAACTTCTCACATAATGAAGTTTCCTTCACTGAAGTATTCATTGCTCTCAACGAAGCCACTCAGTAACACCCCTGGCTGTGTCCAAAATCTCATTTTCGGGAAATGCTTGATAAGGCGCTGCTTTCTTGAAGAAAGAGTGAGTGAGTGCAAGATTCAAAAACTTTTCTGTAAATTTAAAAAATATTCTAGCAGAGAAACTTGTGAAATGCTGCTCATTGATGCATTAGGTGGTGCTGAACTACTGCTCTGTGGTTGGGCAGTGCATGGCATATATAAATGTAAAGTTTTAAATGGCTTCGATTGTAGAAAAATAGTTAGCCACAGTGTCAATGCAACTTCAATATGCTAAGATGAGATTTCACTTTTTGTGATTGGAAACATAGCTTAGAAGATCCAGAATGCTGAGTGTTGTGACACATGTTATGTCACCATCACTTGAAGACAGCTAGCTTTTTGCTTTTTTGGGGGTATTGTATAAATGGTAGCTAACAGGACTCTGAGCTGATCTATGCACATCTGCAGGGTTAAAAATGGATTATTATGTGAACAGAAAAAATGATTCCCGAATAAGGTGATTCTCTAATAGAAAATAACCTCACAGCAGGTGATTTGCGGCGAGGTCGTGTAAAAGGGTGTAAAAGGCTGCATGAGGGAGGAACAATGTGGTAAACATGATAGGGTGTGCATGTCCAGATACTATACTTGGCAATTATGACCATTTTGGAGGGAAATGAAGGTGGAGGCATGATGTATAGTTGAGTAACCAGAAGCTAAAAGACATCCTTAAGGGCAGTGCAGGTGTCAAGGAGGTTGATGGGCAACTGCTGTATCCATTGGATTCTGGCACGGGGGACGAAACAATGGCATGGAAGTTGCAGGCATTGGCTCGTAATTGTGGATGCCAAGTGCACCCAATAGACTAAATGGCAGAGACAAACTGCCATGGTTGGCAATCCTTTGCTGTATTGGCTACTCAGTATTCAATGATTTCAGTGTTATGTTAGTTATTCTGCATTCCTTGCATGAGAATTTACTGAAAGAGCAAAGCTTTACAATGCACTTTTCCTTTTCTCAATCACCACGGCACTCTTAATTGACCCTTTCCAACTATTCACCGAAATCTTTCTCTCCTTGGTTTGATTCACATTTCTTTTTCTGCCTTCACTGCTGCAGTTTGTCTATTCCTTTAATTGTTCTTGACCATTCTGCCTTTCCTTTTCCTGCAGTTCAAACGGCCGATTGGCATCATGGACAACCGTGGTGGGGTTCATCGTTATGATGGCCCTGGACGTAGGGCTAAGCTAAGTCACACAGACGCGTCACTTGTTACTAGCCGACACCGAGAGCACCTCACTTTGGAATTTTGCTGCACATTGTTTGGGCTGCGTGCCTTTGGGACCAAGGAACTGCTTTCCACGCATCCAAACATATTGCGTGGTGCACTGTGTCACGTATTTGCACCATTTTGTTGGCAGATTTTTATGATTTTTTTTATTTCCTGGAGTGATCTCTTGTACGTAGGCTGTTTTACGCATTGCTCATCACCAATGTAGTGTCGCACGTGGCGACTTATAGGGAGACACTTGCCCTTTATGGTTGTGCAATAGCTGCGGATTATGCATGAATCCAGGACTGATTTGTAAAAAACTTGCTCCCTTAATTGAGGGGGTAAGTACTCACTAGCATTCATGTGAGCACAGCCATGCAATTACAAATACAGCTAATGAGTACTTAGTGCCTTCATTGACATCTGCTTCACTTTGGGGAATTTCTGTAAATACATAGGACTAATTTACTGCCTTGCAGAGTTATATAATGCCATATGGTGACAGTGCATTTACGTACGTGTATCCATGTGGCCATTAGGTATTGGATCTTTGGTTCAAAAAGTATTTGGTACTAAGTTGAGGCCTGACTTAATTAGCCATTGGAAGTGAAATGTCGCAGTGTTGTGTGGCTTAACCCTTGTAGTTGCTGTTGGCATGATGTGTTCAGTTTTGGGCACCTGGTTGGCAATTTGTTCAGGAACTTGTGCATTTTTTGTGTGAAGAAGACCTTTGTGACATAACCTTCTTTGTTTAATACAGCTAGTCTGTTGTGGCTGATGTGTGAATGCAGTGCTTGCTTACGCTATGCAAGTTCATGGAGACTGTTGAGATTTTGTGATAGTTATGATCCGACAAGAACAAATTCTTTCAGTTTTTTGTCTGCAACCTGAAGCCTTGCAGAGCCGTGTTTATAGCATACGAGTCATGGATTGTTTGTTATTGCGCGTGCTGTCAGGCCGCTTTAATTACGCGTTACTTCCAGACAAATTGTAATTCTTAGACATGTTTAATGTCTTTGTTGTGCCAAGCTGGAATTCCCAGCGCAGAGATTAACGCATTTTTAAGTAGCTGATT
The DNA here is from genome assembly GCA_030143305.2 of Amblyomma americanum. Classification (NCBI taxonomy): domain Eukaryota; kingdom Metazoa; phylum Arthropoda; class Arachnida; order Ixodida; family Ixodidae; genus Amblyomma; species Amblyomma americanum. The sequence goes on along the minus strand of JARKHS020009040.1, from coordinate 36,281 downwards.
ATCCTTTGGTTTTGAGCCATGGAACAACGGGGGCTGCATCTTTCAGAACAAATGATCAAATTTCTTAGAATCAAATTTTTTTTTCTCTGCCTGAAGTGTGCATTTTTACAATTGCAGCTCTGTGTGCCGCATACACATGCATGAAAGTATTATAATTCACTGCTTTCAACAGCTCAAATTTTGAGTCCTACTTTGTGCTTATTATGACGTCAGAGTGCTCTGTCTTTTTTTAGAAATGGGCTTCAACTTTGCTAATACAAGGAAATCTTGTTATTCTAGCTTGCTTAATTTAAACTTCTGGCCTATTCAACTTGACGCTTTGTCCCTGTGAACATCAAGCATCTTAAAAGGGCTCCCTTTAAATGAAACTCCGCATTAAGTATTCTGTCCCGATTTGAATTACCAATGGTCGACTGCACTTGAAGCTGGCTTTCTGTTACTCTGGTCTACAGCACTGTTTGATGCATTCACAGATTTTGAAGAGGAGCCTTAACATTTTAACATCACTTCATTTCTGGTGGGAAACCACGGGTATCGGAAGTATTGTTTTTGGTTTTCTTTCCAGTACGTGTAATATATGTGGTGAGGCTGTTGGGGGGGGTGAGAATGGTTTTGTAAAATAGGGCTTAGCACAACTTCGTCTGCCAAGTTGTGTTGTAAAAAATATCGTAGTGACTGCGTGGAAGTGGCTCATTGGGATTGTGTTGTTTTTGTTTTGAAGTAATTAATATTAAAAACTTCTCACTGCCCCGTAAACCTGTTTGAGTTTGCGTCTGTGTCCCAAAGCATGAAAGCGGGGATTCTGGCCTTCTTGCTTCTATCTACATCATTGTAGCACGTGAAGTGGTGTCCGTTAGCATACCTTTCCCGTCCTATATACTCATGTGACCAGTGTGGTAGGCAGGACATTCGGCTGCTGTCGATGTTACCACTGTGTGCTAGCCGAGTTGTTACGGTGTTTGGCTACTGCACAGTAGGTTGCGGAAATATAGTAAACATACACTCGCCAGCATTTCAGGAAAGAAACACGACATTTCAGGGCCCATACGGGCCCCTTGATCACACAGCGCTGGATGGAACGGTGAAGGGTTATGTGTGGTTGAAATTGTGCAGTGAGCGATTATAGATTTCTAAAAGGTCTTCACATGTTCTGCTAAGAGGATACTTCATGTTATGTATTTGAAATGATTCTAAAGGTGCGATAAATTTTTCTTTGTGGCTGTGACAGATGCTTCGTTACAGTCAGTGGTGTGTCTTGCTGTGCTGTGCGCAGCCAAAGCTCCAAAGTGATGTCAGTGACAACTGCTCTAATCTAATGCTTTGGCTGATCACAGCGACGCAGCAGGACATACCATTGATTGGGACGAAACTTCTGTCATCAACAAAAACATGCGGTCAGCCACGTTTGCGTCGCCGGTGTTTAGCAACGTTTGCTTCGAAAGCTGTTTGCTGTATCCCAGTGCGAACCGACAATTTCTTCTAGTTTGCAGTGCTGGCCAATCGCGGTGAGATAAAGCAAGCGTGCTGAACACTGGCCCTGAAGGTCACGATGCGCATTTTTTGTGCAAGGGCAAAAGAACTAGCAGGATGGTTACGAGTGTATAAACGAATGTATAAGCCTTAGCTGTGGTGTGAGAGGAGTTCGACATTTTCGCTCCCTATCTAGAGCTCTGCAGATTGCTTGGGGGTCTGAAGGTCCAGCTTCTTCCACAGCATTTCAGTGCAGAGGACGTTTTATAGCATTCTGGTTTTAACTGCTACACTCCTCTGCAACGCTGCAGCACTCGCCAGGCTTTCTAAGCATACACAAGCGCAGCCATGCGCACCTGCACCGCTGGCATTCCTGTCCAGAGCGCACAGTGTCCTGACGCTCTTCCAAGTTTGCCGAGTTTCATCCCCGCAGAAGCTCTCATCAAAAGATAAATATGCTGTGATGTTATCGGCGCTCAGAATCTTGGAATGCTGCCAAGCTCTGGGCTGCGGGTGGCGCGAAACTGAGGAAGGCGCTCAAATGCTTATAAAAAAAAGAGGTAAGTTCTCACCAACAAAAGTTCGGGATGGGTTCATTACGAGAGCAAATGTAACAGTTTTGACGTTTCTTGTAACAGTCTACAAATATCTAATTGAACAATTTTCTGTATTCAGTGCCCAAACAGTACATACTGTTAACTAATCGAATAACTGCTAATCAAATAGCCTCATTCACCAGACGTCACAGCACTTGAAGAAGCGCACTGCACTCCCACTCTCAGTGGCTACAACTCGTACACAGACAAACAGGACAGCACCAAGCGACCACTAACGGCTACACTGGTGTGCAAACAGACAGCAGTCATCGAGCATACGCTCAACAACTCCCACATATGTACCCAGGCTTGTTTGTGCTCAACGTCTGCAGTGCACCAAAAGTGCAACGGTACGAATTTGGGCTTCTTTTTTTTTGGTCCTCAGCAAACAAAAGCTAGGCAAATTATTATTTTGGGAGATTTTAATGCACCAGTAGGGGGGGGGAACCAGACGGAAACTCCGAAAGGGCACTGCTAGCCCACGCCATGACACTCCATAATTTCTGCTCACGAACCTAACCGACCCATCATAACGGGCAAGAGTGTCAGCAGGGACACCTGCCCCGACCTAACAATGGTCAAAGGTGTGACTCGCTACTCATGGAAGGACGTAATGGAGAACCTGGGCAGCGACCATCACATCACAGACCATCAAGTAGCAGCAAAACACACCCTAGAGCGTAAAATCAAAATAACGAACTTGGACACCTCCCTGCGCAACAGGGCCAACCCAGAACAAGACACACGTTCCTTAAAGCAATGGATACTGCAGCTGCAAGACGATCTCAAAGTGGCCACCAAACAAGTCACCGCAACAAAAACAACACCGGATATGGACAGACATGCTGCACCTTTGGGAAGAGAGGTGGGGCCTCACCAAACGGTTGAAGAGGCATAGAGACAGCCGCAGGCTGAAACTAAGAATTGCACATATCGCAGCAGAAGCAGATTACGCCACCACCCTCACAAAGAACAATTGACACAACCTCTGTGAATGCCTCAGTGGCACGTTGAGCACATCCAAAACATGGTTCCTTCTCAGAGTGCTATTCAACCCAATGCACACCAAAAAAGCACACCACCCACACCATCCTTCACAAAGAACAAATGGACAATTACGCCGTCCTCCAAACGCTGCAGCAAAAGTACATAGCTACGAGCCCACGACCGGAGTATGAAGGCTATTCATACAAGAATGAAACTCCATTAGACGCTGACATTAGAAGAGAGGGCTTCTCTGCATGGTATTAAACGACATAGAGCGAATAAAATTTTATTGCAAAAAGAGACCGGAGCGGATTGTGGGTGGGGCCCCCAATTCAAGACTCCAGTAGCTTCCGCCGACGCTTTGGCGATGGCGACTAGCGCCTCCTGGTCTCTCAGAGTGATGCTGGCCAGTGTCGCCTCCCACTGCTGCAGTGCCACATTGGGAGGCTTTAAGTGGTTGGAAACAGCGCCGGGCGCAGACTGCATCCTGTACACACTACTCCGCAATCTCAACGATCAGGCTATTAATAGGGCAACTCGCTGGGTATACTACAATGACCATTGGAAAAATGTAACGTCCCCACAAGAATGGCGACACGCCGACATTATGTCGATTACCAAACCCGGCAAACGTCTATACCTCGACAAACTGTTCGAACACGTAGTTCTTATGCGTCTCCAGCATTATCTCGAGGTGAACCGCTTATTTCCTGATACATTGTTCGGGTATCGTTCAAATCACAGCACCCAGGACATACTGCTGCAACTTAAGGCATTGTGGATAGCCCCAGTGCAGCCCAGATGAGCTGTTCTGGCGCTGGACCTCAAGGGAGCATTCGACAACATCTTTCATGGCTTCATATTAACAACCTTGCCACCTCCCGCTGCGGGAAACGCCCTTACGGCTACATACGAGCTTTCCTATCTGACCGCGCGGCCACCATCGGCCGAGGCGAAATCCGGTCAGGTATAATAAAACTCTTAAGGAGAACAGCCGGAGGTTCACACACGTTGCAGAAAACTGGTTCTCTCAGAGCTGCAAAGCGGGTAAAGCCTTGCACAAGGGTCTCATTAGACATGCTGCATCTGCCAGCAGTATCATGCTACATGCTTATAATGTCTATGAATTTTCATGTAATGAAGGAATTCTGGCAGAGTATAAAAGTAGCGATAAAATATTTCTTTTTATCGCCATGCTAAATCTTTGTTCTTCTGCACTTTATAGAATTTCAAGCTATAATCCGTTATCTGTAAAAAATATATCACTGAATTGTGTAACATTTAATGTATTAGTTTGCATAGAACACAGTGCAAACTAGTTATATGGTTGTAGGTGTCTGCTTTGCGGAGCTGAAGGCCTCCAAAGTAGAAAAAAAAATTCCTGCACCGTGTGCCAAATTTGTAAAACTTTATAAAAAGAATAAGAACTTGAATTCGACAAGAACAACTGGGTGCACTGTATGAGAGGGGGGGTAGACAAATTTCTTGAAATTTTTCAGGCGGATGTTTTATGTTCAATTTTTAGAAGTGTTGTATCAAGTACACCAGCAATGTTATGCAACATGTTTCAAAGTTCATGAATATTCATATAGTCTACAGTAGCTGGACAGTATTAATAGGAAAAAAAAGTTGTTTTTTAGTCGCCCGCCATCCAAGGCCCTTATGGCTCTGAGCTTCCTAGAAGTTTGCGCAGTTCCGTTTCCTTATGCGTGAAAGATATATCGATAAATTTTATATTAGGTAGCAGATAAGTCTGTGTGGAATGCAATGTCAAATGGTTGCGGTTATGGCTTATTTTTTATTTTATATAAAAAAACGTCCAAAATTACCAAAGACACTTTCCGTGCACCAAGTTTGTGATTTAAGAAAAATGAATAAAGCTTATGGGTCCTAAAAAAATAACTTGGCGCACTCCACACCAGTCATAAATTTGCTGTATAAATTTTCATGCGACTCCTCGTAACATATGTGCAGTTATTCGCCACAACAGTTGGTAAAAACAGCAAAGCACGTTGCAGCAATACAAGGGGAGAATATTTGTAAATGCCTTCTTTTCAGACATTGGGAAATGGCATACAAAAATATTGCATAGATCCAAGGTGCCGACCGACCATTTATTGTATGATCATATCTGAAATCGCAAACTATAATCATGGCAGGTTATGAAGGCTGAGGTGATTTCTTCCATAAGTTATCCATAAGAAAAGGGATCTAAGAAACTCGAAAGAATTACATACTGGGCAACATACTCTAATTTGCATTTAAGGTATTCACTATGGTAATTGCTAATAGAATTAGGAAACCTTAGACGTCAGTCAACCAAAGGACCAGCTGGCTTTCTGAAATGCTATTTGACAATAGACCATATTCACACTCTTGCAACCCTAGACAAGCAAACCAAACAAATCGCGGGACTTATCCGCAGACTAGCAACACGCAACCATGGCCTGTCGGAGAGAAAAACGGTTGATATGATTGAGGTCCTCATCACCAGCCGCTGGACTTATCACCTTCCCTATCACTTGCTCACCAAAACGCAACAAAACAAAACTGATGTTTATTAGAAAGGCGACCACCTCAGCGTTCCACCTACAACAATCGGTTAGCACAAATGACTTACTTGGAACTGGCACATACAATATTATAATACTATCTCGGAACTATTCAAATCCCAACGAAGCAACCAGATACTTTGCCTAACCTGCACAGAAATTGGTCAACGCCTCCTACGGTATCTTCACCTGGCTTCCACCACATGCTCACCTGCCTCCAACTAACAAAGCATCCCACCCGGCATCCAAATCCAACTGCGCATCAGACCTCTACCCAAAACTGTGAACCCCAAGCTACACAGGGGCAGACGCCAGGCCCGAGCTGAATATTATTGCACCAAGCACTACAGAGGCAGACCCCATAACCTCTACGGGGACGCGGCTGGACATACCCTACCAGGCTATTTTACCGCAGTCACCGCCTACGAGGATGGCACCATCGAGACCGCAGCGGCCCTCAGCGCCAACAGCCCTACGGAGGCTGAGGGCGCGGCCATCGCCTTAGCGCTCATACACGTACGCTACACAATATCTCAACATCACGGAAATCTGCACCGGCTCCCAAGCTGCGTACAGTCAATATCAACAAAGCATTGTCACACCAACCGCCCGACGCATTCCCGCATCAGGACACACGCTTACCCAAGACCAAGAGATACCTTTCACGGGGGTTTATGGACATGCCTCGATCCCCGGTAATCAGCGCGTTCATGCGCTGGCCCGGGAACTATCCCTCCAAGCCCCGTAAGATCGGACACCCAAACCCACGCAGGAAGCCTCGCGGGCTCTACTCGCATACCACCGAATTACCACTAATTACAAAAACAGCCGCTTCACCCAACAATGGCTGTGACGTATAAGTGCGTTCAAGTAGTGTGAACCATGAAAAAAAACTGCAATATAATCTCTGATATGAAGATTAAATTCACTACAACGCTTAAGCCAGCCTGTTTAAATAGCTGTAATCGACAACAAACGATGTATCAGCGGTTATTGCAGTCTTTTTCATGCCTCACATGACCTAAACGCACCTTGCACGTAACAACCATCGTTCGATTGATGAAACCCAAACCGAAACATAATGAGAGAAAAAATTAGAGAAGAAAATGGGCAACTAAATTAAGGTTTCCGTTGTCATTTAAGCCATACAAGACGCGAGGAAGTCCTTCGGTGAATGGGAGGGACAAAACAAGCCCACTGCTTCACGTTCAAGCAAGACCTCGGCGATGACGTGATGGTGCTTCTTTGGAGATGGCCTGTGGTGAGAACTCCGTTTGGTCCATACTAAGATCATCCAGTAGTTGTGAGACTGACGTACCCATTCTCCTAACTACATTAATGCATATCAGTGAAGCCACCTTTCCAGGGGACACTTAAGTCTCGCGGGAAAGCGAACCTCGAAGTCGGCATCATCGAAAGAGCTTGAGCACAAAGTTGAAAGCAGAATAGACAACAAAAGGTAAGGCGCAAAAAGGAAACGTAGCAACGACACCAATAAGTAGAGCGCAAAGGGAAACGTAGGAATGACAGCCAGTAGAGCGCAAAGGGTGACGTGGAAACGGATGTGCAGAAATGTAGGAACGACAACAGCGGGTAGGCAGCAGCTGGAAATGCTCCTGCGTTGCTTTCCTTTCATATCCAGAGTAGTGCACTATTGGAGTTATGGAAAGTTCACTAGTTCTATTCGGAGGTGTACTGTACTCATTATTCATAAAGTGTCCAAAATTGGCCCACAGTCCTCCAGTGTATGGTATTCTTATCTAGTCTCTCCCACAGCACTGAATCCTCCGTTGACGTATAATGGCGTCAGTCGTAAAAACAATAGTTGTACGGTTCGGTTCTTGGCTCAACCACCGGTACATGCGATCTTTGACTTTTCACCTGATTTCCGGTGATGGCCTTCTTGAGCGAGATTTCGCGACAACTTCTGGTTGTTGTGTGACTGTGGAGGCAGCAGATGATGGAACATGATTCGGTGAGGTTTTGGGAAAATACGCACGTATGAGAATGAGCGACCCTGGCTGGAAACTTATTGGAACCTCGTCCCGTGTTTCATGCTGAACAGTTAACAGTGCAGCTGCGCTCGCACGTGTTTTTATTTTGAGTAACATCTACCGTAACTGTCTCGGCACACATCACTCAAGCAGCAACACTGCGTTATCTTTTTCCGTTGCGTAAATGTTTGCAGGCGCCACGTGTTGATGCAGCCAGCCCAGGTAGCACCGAAACATTACGATAATGTTACATTTTTGTTATGGTCATGTTATTTCAATGTGCTTATGTCCTTTTTCTAACGTTATTGTAATGTTACATATAAACGTTAAAATAATTCCCCGAACATTGATGAAACATGTAACAACATAAATGTAACATGTAGACTGGCGCTTCGTTTAGACTCTATTGCCGCGCCACATTCCAACAGCGCCTACTGTACAGACAGATGAGGAGGTCGCCGTTTTCATCCAGAGGCATATGTCACTTCGCTCGTTTCAATACGCGGGGTTACACCTTGGCTTAAACGCCGAAAGACGCCACAAGAGCAGTGAGCCATGCAACTGTGAGTGTTACGTACATGACACTTCTGCACGCGGCAGTATAGACAAAGTTTTGCAGCCGTAGCTCCAACAGTTCGTCAATGACTTTTCTCCATGCTCTCTGCTACGGGCCTCTGTGCCTTCAGAAGCATGTTGACGTTGGGAACAGCGCTAACACAGGACGGAGCAAGAACAGAACACAGGCGCTAACTAGCAACTGGTGTTTATTTAAGAAATACAGATATATATGCATACATGCCGCAACCAAGAAAAACAGATTCAACTTGCTGAGCGAGAAGATGGCGAAGAAAAAAGGCACGTGCTCAGCTCATGACAAAAAATTAACTAGAGGTGAACCGGCAAAAAGGTGAACGGGGGTAACAACAGGGTGACCGGGTGAAAACAAACAGTTTATAGTTTATGTGGGTTTAACGTCCCAAAGCGACTCGGGCTATGAGGGACGCCGTAGTGAAGGGCTCCGGAAATTTCGACCACCTGGGGTTCTTTAACGTGCACTGACATGGCACAGTACACGGGCCTCTAGAATTTCGCCTCCATCGCGGCCGGGATCGATCCCGCGTCATTCGGGCCAGCAGCCGAGCGCTATAACCACTCAGCCACCGCGGCGGCCATTTCGATGGAGGCGAAATGCTGTAGAGGCCCATGTACTGTGCGATGCCTGTACACGTTAAAGGGCCACAGAAAGGCGCGCGCGCGCGCGCGCGCGAGCGCGCGCGCGCGCGCGCGCGCGACACACACACACAGCGAGCGAGCGCGTGCGTGCGTGTGTGTGCGCGTGTGCGTGGTGTGTGTGTGTGTGTGTGTGTGTGTGTGTGTGTGTGTGTGTGTGTGTGTGTGTGTGTGTGTGTGTGTGTGTGTGTGTGTGTGTGTGTGTGTGTGTGTGTGTGTGTGTGTGTGTGTGTGTGTGTGTGTGTGTTTCCATGAAAGGCAAAAAGTACTCGGCAATGCGCATGGAGACTGAAGGACCGAGGCTATCACAAATCACAAGGAGTTCAGTATGCCTTTTAAGTGCACTGTCTGATGCCGTTGACGGGTGCCATTTTCTTTTAGATATACCCCGTCACAGCCAAAAGGTGTACAACAAGATAACGGGCTTAACGAAGGAACCGAAGATTAGTTTAAAAATTGAAGTGGGCACTTAAACTCTGCCTTGAGGGTATGACGCGATAGCTTAATGAGTTAATGCCCATATTTGCAGAATTGGTCATTCTCTACTTAACATTCATAGATCCCTGGGAGTCCTCGTACCACTCCTGGCGCAGTGGTGCAGCGGTTAAGCGATGCGCCACTGCCCCGCGACGGCAGGCGCTGCCATCGCGGTGGGGCTTGTGCCACCCATGTTGCTCTTGCCGAGCAACCATCTCGCGACCAGTTATTAATTATACGGTCCCCGGCCACGGCGAGCAATTTGCTCACAATCCGGTGGGCAGGTCGTGATGACGCCACAGATACGCACCTAGAAGGCCCACCTACATCTTAGGTTGCTTCACTGGGAATTTTTCGTCGATTTTTCGCTCGCAGTCAACGACACCTACGACGACGCCGGATTTTCTGCGATACGAGTTTCTTAACGCTGTCGCGTTAAAATATTAGGTGGCCTTACTTCCCTGCATCGTATAAAGCAACAACGTTTAGTGGGTAACTAAGCCGTTCCAGCGAGCCTTCAACTTCGTTTTGTAAGGTCGCCGGCGTGTGCGCTGTGAACATTAACCCTTGACTACCGAATTGAAAAGGCCGCTTCTCTACTCCCCGTGTCGAGTCGGCTCACTGCCTCTGCGAATAGGCGGCAGGTGGCGCTCCCTTACGGGGCGTGTGCAAGCTGGCTGCATGCATAAGCAGATGGGCGCGGACGCAACTGTAGCGACGCCTTCAAGGACAAGTGAAACAAAGTTTCGTAAGGCCCAGGCGCTATTCGTTGCTTTTGTTTTCAATTTATGTCTTTTCTTTCCGCCCGCCGTGCCGGAAAGTAACAGCGCAGTTACAAATAAGCGTGTCTCGGAGACGCTTTTATCGCACTGAAAGGCCTTGGGGTGACATCACACCCACAGCGTGTTGAAGTGAGCAGCCGCTCCAGCGATGCATGAACGAGGATGTGAGTCGGATTGGACTTGCCTAATTGTTTGCTTATCGGTGGCTCATTGAGTAGGGTGTTCGGCTGCTGCGTCCGACGACACGGATTCGATCTCGGCCGTGGAAGCCGCGTTTGGACGGAGGCGACATGCAAGATTCCCGTGTGCTGTGCGGTGTCAAGCAGTGTTAAAGAACCCAAGGCGGTCGAAATTATCCCGGAGCTCTCCACTGCGGCGTCCCAATATAGCTCATGTGTATCTTTCGGGATGTTAAACAAGTATACCGTACCACTATTTATCAAATACCGCGATCTTCGAAGGCTCGAGTAACTGCTGGCGGGAGACTTCTGGTGGACGGACTCGTGGGGTAGCGGTTGCGCACCACAGAGTTGACCACTTTTTGGGATCAGAACTGCGTAAAGAATTGCTAAAATCATTGCCAAATAACAGGACAGTACACAATATCCACACCTCATGGGAATGCAGGGATAAACAGAAACCATAAGCAGTGACAAAAATAATATTGTCCCAAGTTAGTTGGCGTCCACACATCACCTTCGTAATTTTATTTCTGCTGGCGTGCATTTCTGTCAGGAAACATTGCAAAAACGCGCGGGACCGGGCGGGGACCGGTCAGAGTCATCACATAATAGAACTTCCCTGCTCATTGGGCGCGAGGTTATTCACGCCGTAACGTTTCACTCGCTCACTCCACCCTATTAAACAGCTTGCTTTTCAAACCTCTGTGCGTCCCAAGCTAAATGAGTAATGCTAACGCTATTTTTGATCCGCACCACGTTAATCTTACTAACGCCCTCGAATTGGTTCAGAACCGCGCAACACGATTCATTCTATCAAATTATTCCTACCACTCAAGCATCTCAGCACTAAAAGCTCGAATCAACTTGCCCCCCCCCCCCCCCCCTAGCCTCGCGCCGTAAGATAGCACGTCTTAACCTTTTTCATAAATTTTTCCATTCTTTGCCTCTTGATAACCCCTACATAAAAAGAGCCCACCGCATCGCCCGGTTCAGCCACAGTAACGCAGTGTATCCCCTACAAGCCCATACTGTGACATTTCAGCAGTCATTTTTTCAGCGTACTGCACGAGACTGGAATGACCTGCCCACCGAAGTTGCCATTATCATCAACCCACTAGAATTCAAGCGGAGCGTCGCCAACCTTTCATCTTAACATTTTTTACCATTGTTTGCCAGATACCGTCCACTCCCTCATGTAATGTCTCAACCGAGACCTTTGAGGAAATAAATAAATAAATAAAAGGGGGGGGGGGGGTCAGAGGCATTACTCTGGAACTTCCCTGCCAGGGGAGAGGTTTTACGGTCGTTTCTCCCACCCACCCCGCCTTCAATCGGGTAACTAAATGAAACCGCCGAAATGCGCTTTTTCGCCGAACAGTTTTAAATTTGTGTTGCGCTTTTTCATGGTATCAACCAAGAACCATCTCACGTTGAATTGAAGTTCTTGTTTTGAATAAAGATCTTATTCGCTGGTACGCCTCCGTAGTCAGGGGCAGGTTTAAGCGTTTTCAGTCGATGCTCCCATCTTAAAAGCGCCTGTGCGAAGTGCATACCGGCGGTTCGCATGCAGTGGTGCGTCGAATTCTTTTGATTTCCGCTGGCGTTCATTGACTGGTGTTCCAATAAAGTCGTTTCTCTCTCGGTTCCGCAAAACGGCTGTGGGCGCCACGTATTGTTCTCAACCGCCAGAAGTAGAGATATTCATGAGGGACGCTTATTTACCGGGGCCGTTGGTACTGAAATGCAACGCGAAAAAAACTGTGAGCCACTTGCACTCCCTGAGGCACGACAGCGACCGCTATGACAGCTGTCGCAGGAATTAATTCAATAGTTTATTATTTATTTGCTTATTTTTAATTGGGCTCCTACAAAGCAACAGCGTTGATTATGGTACTCAAGCACATACAAATCGCAGACCATAAATGAACTTGGCACTCATCAAGCGCCTCAACGGAAGGACCCCAGCGCTGCACATACTGAACAAGCAGCGGACGTCGGGAGTTTTATGACAGCCGTTTTATGACAACAGATTTTCAGTGAACGCCGAATCATCCGCTTGCCACAGCCGTACTAAGCCTTACTCCTACGGCGTTATACAGCCAGTGTTGATATAAACAATTGCCCTATGGTAAAGCTGCCAGGATTACAATGCAAAGAGCCGAAGTGCTCCAAACTTTATTGGACATATATACATCGTACTCCGAGCTTTCGTTCGCATAACCTTTCTAATGCTAAAACGCACACTACGGATAATTAGGTAGGAATCGCTCTGAAGAGAGATGAAGGTGTCTGAGAATGCGGAGCTATAAAAAAAAAGTTACCAAGATGGTGACACATCTGCAGTGGAGGATTAATCTAAACAATTGAGCATATTTTAGCTATAATGCGGTAGTATCATCTAGATGTTGAAGCAGCCACAGTTGTATCGCCGAAGCCTTAGGGTTTACAGATGACGAAGGCAATGTGATGCATCTGCGGTCGATGTTGGTAATAAACATTTCATGGATTTGTGGATTAAAAGCAGGGCAGTGACCTAAATATATCACAATTCTGGATTGAAATTGGATGGTTTTGAAGTCAAAGGGATATGTATGTAGAAAGGGAGAATTTCTAGATACATACGTACCATCAAAAGGGAGGGGGATGAAATCGAAATGATTGATTCTGTGAAAACGAGGAGAGCCGCAGAATGCCTGCCGCTCAGCCTAGGAGTGGCAAGTATCCGATTACTATGCGCTGCTCATTTCTCGTTTTTTTTTTACTTTGTGTAAGAGAGGCTGCCCTAACACGGTCAGGGTGCTTTAGAACATGGACTTGTAAGGAAACATACACAGTACGATTAACGTTTAGCGTGCGGGTCTTATCTCTCTCTGGTTGCGCCGCCGTCACCCAGCTCGAAAGGGCTGGTTCGCGCTAAATATTTTATCTTAGTACCAGCAGAAAGCAGTGCTCGTTGGTAAATCAGCGTTATGGAAGCGGAAGTTGCACCTTTTGGCTGTAAGGAGAGGTTAGATGTTAAATGCAGACAATGAAAACTAGACGGCTATGCCGATGCATCTGGCCTGCTTGGTCCCTAACTACAACGCCGTATTACTGAGAGCGTTTGAGGAACGGGTTCTGATATATTGAATCAGCTGAAGGAATGTTTCTTTGTGAACTCCCATTATGAGAGCGCGCTTACCACTACCATTCTCCTAGTACCGATGCATGCAGCCCGACGTCCGCAGTCTTCAGCAGCATGAGGAGGACTTCCGGTTGCGACATGTCAGAGGCGCTTTATTCCTTGTTTCAGCATGGTCGAAACACTCCGCAGCGCTGAAAAAAAAAAGGGGGGGGGGGGGCTGTGCATGAGATTCGCTGCTTCCTGTGTTTTCAGGCATGATCTTTTCGGTTCTGAAGAACCGGAAGGAGAAAATTTTAGAATTATCAGTTTGCACAGTCATGCTGCAGTGTGCATGATTGCGTAAATCGAAAAGGCCAAGCGGGGCTCTGCTGTGGAAAGCACGTGATACAGAATGAGGGGCGACTGAAAAACCAGTTCGAGCTATGTTTCACTGTGTCAAAAGGGGAGCGAGAGATAACACTGGGTTCATCGAAAGAGTCTACTCGACACTATCCAGCTGCACATGATTCTTTTTAAAACAGCGTGAAATCTGGAGAGCGGCAACAACTGCATAGAACGGTGGAAGCTGGTGAGATGGCTGAGAGTGACTCGAGTCGTGACACTGTTCGCATCGGATAAGTGATATTCACGAAAAAGGACGTCTAAATTTGTGGCTGGGTTTCAGGCGTAGCGGGAAATGACCCCAAAAGTTCAAGATCGTCAGAGGCCTCAGGAGCGCCTAAGTTGCTTTGAGTAGTGCAAAACTATTCCATAACTACAGCGCAACGAACGGCGCTGTGTTGTGTCCCTACCTGTGTTCTTCTTCTACGTCCCGTTCGTTGCGCTGTAGTCATGGAATATAGAAACCAACTCGCCCAACAACTTACCTTGCAAAACTCTAGAAACAAGGTTCAGCATGCAGAAAGCCATTGACGCTGAAAGCATCGATTCTGCGGAAACTGAGCAAAGGAAGTGAACGAGTATCTTTCACCAATTGCCTGATATTGCACGGCTTCTTTCATAACAAACTCCGGTATTCCGGGATCACAAGGATGACGGATTGGCGTTGAGCAAAGGAAACGTCTAGGAAATGTTTGAAGCGCTTCCTAAGTGTGATCCAGGGCTGAAATTTGTTCTGGTTAAAATAGAGCACAGACTATACACCTTGAGAAACGGCGCAAAGGACGGGATACAAGAAAGACGACAGGACGAGCGCTGACTATCAACTGACCGATCGTCCTGTCGTCTTTCTTGTGTCCCGTCCTTTGCGCTGTTTCTCAAGATGAACTCGAACCAACAAGCCCGACTGTCTACTCTTGTGCACAGGCTATACATCAGGGTTCTAGTCTCTTATCTTTCCCCTACAAGTTAAATTCCTTTCTACGTGTTCGATTTGTCCTTGAACTATATTATGTCTTCTTAGTTTCGCTTTAATCAATCGTATTCTTATCAGTGCGCGCGTTGTCACACGGTCTGCCATTGTTTTGTTTTGGTTTATGGTGGGTGAACAGCGCAACAAAGGCGGGACAAAGGTAAGCGCTTGTCTTACCTTTGGCCCGCCTTTGTTGCGCTGTTCACCCACCATGAATGCTTACCAACTCGCCCAAATATCAGCTTTACTCATTGTTCTGGTTTACTATTCGTTTATTCTTATTCACTCCTCCGGATGTTAAGTGCTGTTATTTTGCACATGTTCAAAACATCATATACAGATGAACCTCTTTATAACGAAGTTGAAGGGGCCCGCTGATTACTTCGTTATAGCCGTAGCTTCGTTATAGCCCGTGTTGACCGAGCTTCCAAGGGGAATCGTCATTCCTTCGTTATATACATTATTACGTTTAAACCATTTCGTTATAACGAGGTTCGGCTGTAGTCCTTAGGCTGAGTCAGTGGAACCAGCAAAAAGAAAAAAACACCAGCCCAACTACAGACACAGGACAGCGCTCCTACTTGCGCTTACGTTTTAGGAGCGAAAGCTCTACTCCTCCCGTACAAAGCTGAAGGTCATGTGTCTCTGAAATTTGACCTTCAAATCAGGAGGAGCGGAGGCTTGGCTCTGACGTCATGCCACGTGACTCTCTACGTACGCCTCGCCACAGCTGCGTGCGTTGAGCCGACGGCGCTCGCTCGCCTCGCAACTATCGAATCACGTGACTCGCTGCGCCTCGCCACAGCTGCGTATGCGGAGCCGACGGCACTCTCGCAACTGCCGGAAATCGCGTGACGCGCCGTTCGCTACATAAAAGCGTGTGGCGTGTGCTTACCTTAACAGAGCTTTCGCTCGTCTTACTAAGCGCAGCCGGGTTGAACCACTCCAATTTTTTCGCCGGTTCTGCTGTGACTGACGTAAACGAACTAACCTGCTTTGACACTACAGTTGAACTTGCCGCTTTCGCTCTTTCTAGCCTTTCTTGCGCATATTGGTACAGGTGTTTCTGCCTGCTGAAATTTTTTATTTCGTGTGGTGTATGCGCCCCTTTATTTTTACGGTGTCAATCTAAACATTCACCTGTCGCAAATCGTTTGCTCTGTTTATTTCTTCACAAGTGTTCTTTTCCGTTAAAAAAAATGGCACGCCCCTGTTTTTCTGCCTGTTTATAAAAAAAAATATGAACTTCTGGTGCGATATTTCGCTGACTTGCCACTGATGTGGTGCACTGAACAAACTCCACACTGAAGCAAGCCATGAGGATAGAGGAGGTGGTGCTTTGGTGCTTGAAACGTGGGGTGTAGCGCCGGCCCGTCGCACTGTGTGCCGCTGGTCTTACTGACGCCAATGTCGGCACCCCAGAGGCGATGAGTCGGACCCAACGCCCGCATCTGCATCTACTATAGGGACGTTTCATCCATATCTGCCGGATTTCCTTCATCGCTCGAATCAGCACCAGTCACCTGTGCAGGTGACAAGGTGCCAGCCTGTATATGAGAGGTCACACATCCTGTCCGTGTAACGGATAGAACTGTTAACAGTCCCGTGCGCTTAAAGTGGTCCTTAAGGGTCGATCATTTTTCTTAATTGCCATAACATGAAATGTGCAGACGACTCTTAATGCCCTTAATTGAAATATGTGTAACTGCAAGGATATCGCATATTTTTAGGTGAGAAATCTGCTTCCGTTGACAACCGTGAGTATTTCGTATTTTAGTGAATGGGCAGCATACCCTGTCCCTATTAGGGACCGCGCTAGAAGACCGTTTACTCCCTTAAAATGTAATTCATGTTTACAGTGATTGAAGCAAGTCTGAATAGCGTGACCACTAATGGCACGATGTCAAGAGCTCACACACACTCGTCTCATGCTGATATTTAGCTCAGGTCCGCAAGGATTGTATCCTTAATTACGGCTGAAAAGTTGCAAAATGCACATAATCAAAATGCAGAATGAAATTTGTGCTTATGCTTGCTTTAGTCTGAAGATAAATAGCACCCAGTGATTCTTTACAGCGGCTTTTATGTCGAGGTTTTCGATCAGTGGACAGAGAAAGCGGTGCGCAGTGATTGGTGAGATCACAGTCCATTAATGGTTTATAACGATGTCGCATCAGTTCACATTTCGCTGGCTGTCAGAATGTTTCTTTCTTTAATTCCCGGGATTATATTGGGGTCAGCGGACAATTGAATTTCTTCCGGAAGTAGAGGGTACGTTTTACTGTGAAGCTTTCTGACACAGTGACTAAAACTCAAAAGCCACGGCAGATGATGCGACAAATCGCTAAAAGCTAGTGTAGTACCCATCGATGCCCTGAAGGATCCATGAAATGACTTTATAAACAAGCACACACTCAAATGTGATTAAAGACATGCTGACAACACTCTTGACGAATGATATGACGCCGTAATACGAATCTCTTGCCAGCAATTTGTGTAGGGTTGCAGTAATGAGCCTCCCTCAAGAGAAAAGTTTTCAACAGCTGTATCTTACCGGTACTCACATATGGGGCAGAAACGTGGAGGCTAACGAAAAGGGTTCAGCTTAAGTTAAGGACAACGCGGTGAGCCATGGAAAGAAAAATGATAGGTGTAAACATTAAGAGACCGGAAGCGGGCAGAGTGGGTGTGTGAACAAACGCGGGTTAATGACATTGTAGTCGAAATCAAGAGGAGTAAATGGGCTTGGGCAGGGCGTGTAATGCGAACGCAAGATAACAGCTGGTCCTTAAGGGTAACGGAGTGAGTTCCAAGAGAATGCAAGCGTAGCAGGGGACGGCAGAAGGTTAGGTGGGCGGATGAGATTAGGAAGGTTGCAGGCATAAGGTGGCGCAGCTGGCAATGGACAGGGCTAATTGGAGAGACATGGCAGAGGCCTTTGCCCTGCAGTGGGTATAGTCAGGCTGATGATGATGATGACTGAGCATTGATTTTATTACCGATTTTTTCGCGGCAGCCTTCTTCGGGACAAGTGATCAGATCCTGCATTATTCAGCAGTTTTTCTTGCCGACTAAGCACATTACGCAAATACCAGCGATTCATCTTGAGTCATCACTGAACCCATAAATTCTGACTCGCTTAACCTTTTCAGCATCGCTCTATGAAGCAATGTTTCCAAGAAGGAAATTCCTATTGACGATTCACATATGAGAATCACTAAGCATGTTTTTTTTTTAAATGTTATACTCATACATTGCCGTTTCTCGTATAAAGATGACGTTGTGATATGCATGTATATATATGGCGTTTTCCATACAAAATCTTTTATGTTATGTACAGTAAAAATTTGTTCTTCTTGCTATCCGTAGACTACCTTATAGCTGCCTGCAAGTGCTTTGAAAACAGTAGAGGGAGCCACTATGCTTGAACAATGTTTTTTTCACCGTGCCTTTGTTCAGCGCTTCAGAAGCCGTGGTATCGGGAGGAAAGCTTTTCTAGAGCGATGACGTTTAGAGCGCAACTATAATATAATGCAGTCATGGACAAAAGAGTGTGGGATGCGGATCTGTGGGAAAACAAAAATTCCTGTGTTGCCTCTCTGGTCAGTAAGCTGGCATTTTTCCCGAGCATCGAGCTCGGGTGTACCCTTGCGTTTCAATGCTTTTTGTTCACCTCTTTAGGTCGATCCCATATCAATATTTTTTTGAAGCGGAAAGCTTCACTACGCCAGCTTTTCGAGCCGTCAGCGGTGCCGCAAGTTTGACCTTGAATCTAGCTAGAGGTCAAACCATGAGCATAACTGGTGGTAGTCAGGTTCGACACATGACGTCAGGTACAGCAGCGACACCACCAGCTGTTACACCAACTATCTCGACCTTGACCTTCGCTCAAGCGGGAAAGCGCCGTGAAGGAAGGAATAAAGGAGTTAGGGAAAGAGGAAAAAGAACCTGACAATTGAAAGTTGGAACGCGCCGTAAACGAAGCGATAAAGGAAGGAGGAAAAGAAGAAAGAGAAAACTGAAAATTGAAAGTTGCATTTTGAAACAGCAGCTTTGTGGGCGGTGCTCTATGCGCTGCCGCTCGTCACGGTGCGCAAGCCGTGCTGGAAGAAACTCGAGCTCCAGCACCGCAAGTCCCTGCGCGTGTGCCTAGGCCTGCCCAAAAACTCGCAGAGCGCCGCAACGTTGGCCGAGGCAGGAGCGTGGCCACTTGAGCTCCAAGTAGCGCGCAGGGCACTGAATCACATCGACCGGCTTCACCGCGCACCGGACGGCGGCTCGCTGCTGCAGCGTATGCGCTCGCACCCGCGCTCACGAATGGGCGCGGCGCTTCTCGAGTATGAGCAATTGACGTCATACACCTTGACAGCAGAGAGGGAAAGCGTCTGCCGGCATCGCATGCGCAGGTCATGAAAGTGGGTTCTATTCCGGAGCCCTCCGCTACGGCACCTCTTTCTTCCTTTCTTCTTTCGCACCCTCCTTTATCCCTTCCCTTACGGCGCTGTGCAGGTGTCCAACGATATATGAGACAGATACTGCGCCATTTCCTTTCCCCAAAAACCTATTATTATTATTATTATTATTATTATTATTATTATTATAATTATTATTATTATTATTATTATTATTATTATTATTATTATTATTATTAATAATACATACGCCAACTAGAGTGACAGACATGTGCCATACTTTATTAGATGTGTGTTTTACAAGCTACAAAAAGGATGATGTGCAAGCAGGTGTACTAATAGCTGATATTAGTGACCATTTACCTATTTTTATGTTCTTTTAAACCCTACTGTACACTACAGAGTCATTCCAAAACATGTGCACCCATTACATACAGAATTATTAATGAAGCTAAGACCATACTATTTAGAAAATTAGTAGCAGAAACAAGCTGGGCAGATGTTCTTCAACTCTATGACCCCGTCGCAGCATATGACGTCTTTATTATAACAGTTACCGAGCTCTACAGTCAAGCCTTCCGTACAGTAGAATTCAAAAAGTGTAAAAAAGCCAGAAAGCCATGGATAAATGCCGACCTTTTGAAAAGAATCAGAGAACGTGACAGACTGTGCCTCTTTTATCAAAACGAAAAATATGGGCTGTTTGACTGAGTATAAACGAATTCGTAATAAGTTAAGCTCTGATATTAAAAAAGCCAGGGCTAGTTATTACGAACATAAGTTTGCTGATATCTGCAACAACCCTAAACAAGTATGGAATACAGTAAATAAGCTAATGTCCAACAACAAAAGAGACGGCATCTCTGAACTCGTTATAAACGATGTGCCTTACACAGGGGCGTCGCTTGCTGACAAACTTATTGAGCACTTTCTCATATCAGGGGCTTCAAGTAAATCTCAGGCAAGTAACTCTTATTATACAACGTATCTCACATCCAACATCCAAAGCTCAATGTTCATGTTTCCAACTACATAATTAGAAATCTGCACAGTAATCAAAAGCCTAAAGAATAGCAGTGCATGTGATGCTGATGACATTAAAGTTCAACCTATAAAATGCATCAGTCCCATGATTAGTCAGCCACTTACGCATATATATATGCGTAAGTGGCTGACTAATCAGGTTGCATATATGCAACCTGATTTTGAGTACCGGAATATTTCCAGATAAATAAAAAATTGCAAAAGTCTCTGTCATACACAAGTGAGGTGATAAAAATGATATAAATAATTATAGGCCAATTTCGGTCCTACCAATCCTCTCTAAAGTAGTTGAACAAGTTATAAACATCAGGCTACTAAACCTCTGCAAGCGAAATGATATCATCGTCGAGCAGCAATACGGATTCCAGAAAGAGAAATCTACTGAAATGGCACTAAAAAAAATTAAGGACAAGATAATAAACAATTTTGAGCAGAAAATATATCCAAGAGATGTTTTTCTAGACTTTGAAAAGGCATTCGACTCCATTAAGCACCCTATTTTACTGTACAAGTTATATAAATATGGCATTAGAGGAACGGCTCTCACATTAATAAAGAATTACCTCTCAAATCGTCGCCAGTACACGAATATTACGAATGCAAAGTCCATCTTAGGTCAGATACATTGTGGAGTTCCACAAGGATATATCCTTGGGCCTCTGTTATTTCTGCTTTATATAAATGATCATAATTAACGTGCCCTCTACACCAGAAATAATACTGCACGCTGATGATGACCAATGTATTCATCTGCGGACAAGATCTAGAAGTCCTCCAAGTATAAACCAATATATGGCTGGAAAATATGTCCACGTGGCTCCACGGTAATGAACTGGAGTTAAACACTAAAAAAACTAAGTACATTATATTCCGCGCTCGTAACAAGTGTATAAAACAAGAAATACTTATCCAATTTCGCGATGAATCTATTGAACGTGTAATAGCACATAAATTTCTTGGTGTCATATTTCACGAACATCTAGACTGGTCACCTCACACTGAAAAAGTTCGCATTGCTATCTTTACGTCCATTGGTGTCATGTATAAAATAAAGGACCTTTTGCCTATCTGGCTAAAAAACAACTATAGACACTGGCACATTCGCGTTTCCACTATTGTCTTCTTGTCTGGGGCACAGCACATAAAACAGGCATAGAAAACATATACTTATTACAAAAGAAATTTTTGTGCCTAATAGATAATGCACCATACCTTATCCACACTGCCCCATTGTTTAGAAAACACCAACTGCTTACACTGTGGAATGTTATAAACAAAGAGACACACCTACAACACACGGCACATATGTTATAATAAGGAAAAAATACGTGCGAACTATGGCAGCCAGAAACTTAGCTACAGAATTTCCAGTTTTTTAAACGATCACCATCCTGCTGTAAACATTATTCAGGAAAGTAAATCGCTGAAAGCTTTCAAAAATAGCATCACTATGTATCTGTTGTCACTCCTGGCATAACCACTCTTTTCGTTTTTATTCTGTTGTTTTTCACAGTATTCGCCCAATTGTACATAAATGTTCAATGCGAAATAACTCCAGTTTTAATGTAACCAACCACTCTGTATTTCCATCTCGTTTAGTGTTTATTTTATGCGCTGAATGTCTTGTGCTCTCGAATGGGAGCAAGAAGGGCGCAGACTTTGTCAGGCATCCATTTGCCTTTTGGTCTACGCCATAGGCAACTGTACCATACGTTGTCTGAATAAACTCTGACATCTCGGTGGGCTTTCACCATAGCGGGTGCCCCCTGCCATATGGGCAGTGGGCACCATATGGTGTCACCACCATGATACCTGATACCTGATTTAATTTCTGCTGCGGGTCCTTGGACCCTAGATATTAAACTTATTTTTGGAATACGGCGGAGTGCTCGGCTTGAAGCACTTTGGCACGGGTCGGCGCGGTATTGCACTGCCGCCGGTATCGGGCCGGGGCATATTAGCGACTCGCCTTTTCTTTCTATCTTTGCTCTCCTATCCTTTAACTCTCCTACTTTCAGCACGCGGCAGTGAGCGTGGCTCGGCTTGAGCCAGTAGGCAGGCCCGTGCACTTTTCTCTCCTTTGTTCCTATCAGCAATAGCAACGTGCACTGACATCGCACAGCACACGGGAGCCTATGCGCTTCGCCTCCATCTAAACGCTGCCGCCGCGGTCGGGTTCGAACCCGGGTACTCGGAGGCTGGCCGCACTTTATTATCCCAATTAAACCTCTCCCCAACTACACACCCTACCGAGGGGTCCCCCTTTCTCCTATCGTCTGCTCTAACCTCAACGTACCCCCCGTCCCCAAGAACATGCACCCAGCAGCGAGACAGGGACCGCAGAGTAGCAAGGACTCGGGCACTCCACAAACAGTATGGCGATGACCACAAGGTGATATACGTGGACGCAGCGGAGTACACTTCAGGCTCCCGTATTGCCCTGGCGGTAGCCGACAACCAAGCAAAGCTTCTGACCTCCAGATCAATCATCACCAATTCTACCACAGAGGCAGAAGAGGCAGCCATCGCGCTTGCTCTCATTTCTACATCTGCCACAAAAATTATCTCTGACCCTAAATCTGCCATTCTCAACTATGCCAGTGGCTACATATCCCGCACTGCTGCTCGTTTACTACGCTTCTGGAAGCCCCGGCGCCCCATAACCCTCATCTGGACGCCAGCACATGCCGGCCTCCCTGGCAACGAGGAGGTTCATCCCTTAGCCCGAGGTCTTACATTCCGGGCGGGAGTCGAGCCCCTTTTACGGGCCGAGGAGCGCCTGCTCTCTTTCCGTGATATTGTCGCGTACTACCGGGAACAACGAAGGGAGTATGCACCCAGCCCCATCCCTCACCATAGCGCAGGCCGCACGCTGGCGACGACTACAAACTCGGACTGCTCCATACCCCATACTACTGCATGCCCGATACCCAGACCAATTCCCCTCCTCATGCAAACTTTGCGGAAAACCAGGAGACTTTCTACACACCCTGCTCACATGCCCTACCTTCGCTCATCCCCCATCACCGACCGTCGCGGAGTTTTACGGGGAGACTCTTCTGATCGAAACTTCTCCTCAAGACCAGCGCCGGCTTATCTCCAGCGCTCTGAGAAGGGTTGCTTTCCAAGGGCTATCCTTTGCTTTGTAGGGGTGCCTCCCCACAGTGAGGGAGCATCCAAGTGCCATGTAGGGGGCTTTGCTCCCGCCATTTACATAGTTGGCAATAAACGTTTCCACCACCACCACCGGGTACTCTGGATCAGTAGCCGAGCGCCTTAACCACTGAGCCACCACGGCGGGTGAATGTGCATTAGCTGAGCTATAATCCAGGATACACAAAGCGAAAGCTGTCGGCGTTCATTGCGTTGGGGTTGGAATTGACAGCGTCCTGGACGCCGATGATTTTGAGGAAGAGAAGGACGCATAACTGGCTCTCTGGGTGAGTGGAAATTGAAAATAAAATTAGTTTTGGGGAAAAACAAATGGCGCAGTATCTGTCTCACACAGAGTTTCTTACTATTACTTAGAGGTAAATCTGGTGCCCCGTCTATGGAAGTTTGCATGGAGCTTCCTCGAGACCACCTCAGCCACCATGGGCGCTCTAAGCATCATGGGGCGGAGAGCTACCGACTGCAGAACCGCAACTTTCGGCCAAAAAACAATGCAAAAATAAACATTGTTCGATAATCAAGAATGCCCTAACATTCGATATCCTGAGTATAAATTGCAACAAACGATCAGATAAGCATGGGCGCTTGGGGGTGGCTTCCAGGCCATACGGGGCTGGGATCCAGGGGCTCTCGCACATGTGGCGAGGGCTCCTTGTCACCGGGGGTATCTGTTGCTAAACCGTCGTCATCGCTTCAGATGGCGCGGCGGTTGCGACACGCATCCTTTCTTTCAATCTTTCCTATCTTTCAACTCTCCTACTGCCTGCACGTGAGCGGCGATTGTGGCTCAGCTTGAGCCAGTGGGCAGGCCCGTGCACTTTTCTTTCCATTCTTCCTTCAGTCGCAAAACAACGAAAAACAGAAAAGCATGTGAATGCAAAGTTTGCCCAAAATGAGAGATGGCTTGCCCTCTTATTGGCCAATTATTGTACACCACAAAATCCAATATTTCGTGCTTAACAGGTGCACTTTTAAAAAGAAATATGTTTAAAAAATGTTGTTGCTTAAGCACTTTAAGAGCTTTATTAATGGCACTTCGGAAAACAAAAATCTTTTATTGGCATCGCATGCTGTTGCGTTTTCGCTACTATGGCTTTTGCGCACTACGTTCGTGCCAGTCGTCTGCGCGCGGGGCGCGCCGTGGACGGAATTCGACATTTCAGTAATGCTAATCTGTGTTCCCGAAAAAATCCGACTGTCCCGCACGAAGTAGTTCACTGGCCCATGATACTCTGAGCGCCCATGGTGGCTGAGGTGCAGCGCCGCCAGCTTTCCCTCTATAGTTAATAGTAAGAAACTCTATGGTCTCACATATCGGCGGACACCTCAACCGCGCCGTAAGGGAAGGGATAAAGGAGGGATTGAAAGGAAAAAGGAAGAAAGAGGTGCCGCAGTGGAGGGCTCCGGAATAATTTCGACCACCTGGGGGAACTTTAAAGCGCACTGACATCGCACAGCACACGGGCGCCTTAGCGTTTCGCCTCCATCGAAACGCTACCGCCGCTGTCGGGTTCGAACCCGGGTGCTCTGGATCAGTAGCCGAGCGCCCTAACCACTGAGCCAGCGCGGCGGGTAAGGTCAGTGGAAGCCTCATTCGCGCTTTCAGGTACGTGTCGGTGGTGAGAGAGAAAGATGTGGCTGCATGCATTAGCGCTGACAACGTTGTTGAAGACACGCTGCACTGCAGGAACAGGCGTTCTTTGGGTGACCAGCCTCTCGCGATCAAGCATTAACTGCCACCTGCCAGGGTGGAAGGGTGGGCGCGCTGCCTATCCAGCGGGCGGATCGCCATCAAAGCAGGTTTTGAAGCGAAAAGCTTCACTACGACAGCTTTTCGAGCCGTCAGCAGAGTCGCAAGCTTAACCTTGAACGTAGCTAGAGGTCAAGCAAGGAAATGACGCCTGTCTCACATATCTCAGTGGGCACCCGAAGCGCGCCCGCAAGGGGTTAGGGCGCTCGATTACTGATCCGGAGTACCCGGGTTCGAACCCGACCGCGGCTGCTGCGTTTTTATGGAGGAAAAACGCTAAGGCGCCCGTGTGCTGTGCGATGTCAGTGCACGTTAAAGATCCCCAGGTGGTCGAAATTATTCCGGAGCCCTCCACTACGGCACCTCTTCTTCCTTTCTTCTTTCACTCCCTCCTTTATCTCTTCCCTTACGGCGCGGTTCAGGTGTCCAACGATATATGAGACAGATACTGCCCCATTTCCTTTCCCCCAAAACCAATTATTATTATTAACAAAATAGGGAAGTCAGGGTCGTGATGCGGTGGTTGTCTAGGATAATAATAATAATTGGTTTTTTTGGGGAAAGGAAATAGCACAGTATCTGTCTCGTATATCGTTGGACACCTGAACCGCGCCGTAAGGGAAGGGATAAAGGAGGGAGTGCAAGAAGAAAGGAAGAAAGATGTGCCGTAGTGGAGGGCTCCGGAAAAATTTCGACCACCTGGGGATCTTTAACGTGCACTGACATCGCACGGCACACGGGCACCTTAGCGTTTTGCCTCCATAAAGACGCAGCCGCCACGGTCGGGCTCGAGCTCGGGAACTCCGGAACACCGCGACGGGTGGAAAAATTGAAATGAAAATTGGTTTCTGGGGAAAGGAAATGGCGCAGTATTTGTCCCACATGTCCGCCGAAACCTGAACCGCGCCGTAAGGGAAGGGATAAAGGAGGGAGCGAAAGAGGAAAGGAAGAAAGAGGTGCCGTAATGGAGGGCTCCGGAATAATTTCGACCACCTGGGGATCTTCAACGTGCACTGACATCGCACAACACACGGGCACCTATACGTTTTGCCTCCATAAAAATGCAGCCGCCGCGGTCGGGTGCGTTTTTATGGAGGCAAAACGCTAAGGCGCCCGTGTGCTGTGCGTCCGCAGTGCACCCTGGCTAATCCCCCGCCGTGGGCATTTGCCATTAAGCCCGAAGTCATCATCATCATCATCGTGAGATACCCCAAACGCAACGAAACACCTCTCAGATGCCGCAAGTAGCCAGAAGGTGAGAGCCCGAAGGCATGAGGCGTGGCTAACATATATGCACTGCCCGATAACAACCGCAAAGCTGTGCCTTCACATCTCCTAGACAGAACGGGACAATGTTCACGACAGCAGGCGCAATGCGGGATACTCTAAGATCGGAGCATCGCCTGTCTTTTAATTTTGCTACTGCCAAACGCCAATGTTACAAAAAAGGGAACATTTGCATATAACTCACTACCAGGAAAATACACACAGTATTTGGTCCTTTGTTTTCACACAGTGTGCGAAAACAAAAATTTCTAAGATGGGTGCGTTTTTAGGGGAAATAAAACAATTAGTTTGGCAAGTAAAGACTAACAAGCAATATGATGCACCGTTGCTTATTCGCACAAAATTGTTCTTCCAAGCTAGCCTTCATTTTCTCGCTAAGTATTCTACCAACGTGCCACACAAGTACCTCGACATGGAGCGCCACCAGGTGCAGCTGAAAGGAGTTAAAACTGGTTCTAAAATGGGTAGACTGGTTATCAGGAAATGAAAGGCGCGGTAATTGTTTCACTTCTTGGTGGACACCTCAACCGTGCCGTGAGGGAATGGAAGAAGGTGAAAATGAAAGAAAAAAAGAGAGAAAGAGGTGCCGTAGTGGAGCACTCCGGATCTTCAACGGGCACTGACATCAAGCAGCACACTGGCGTATTTTGCGTGCAATCACTGCATCTCCATGCACAACAAAAGTTCCAGGGAATATTGAAGGTACATTACTGAGAGAATGAGGAGGCTTTGAAGAAAGGGAGTGCGCGGCCACTGTCTCACTCTTGGTGTATATGTACACCTGAACCACGTCATGAAAGAAGAGATGAAATACGCGAAAAAAAAGGCGTATGGAGATTAGAAGTGATGAGCCATTGAGCAAGAGACCAGAGGGATCAGGAGGAAACAAACCTACTGGCCATCATGAGAATGACCTCAAAAGACCGCTCCAAAGTGTGAATAATTACGAATGATTTTGCACCGGCAGTTTCGGTCTCGTTCGGCGCCAGCTCATGAGTGCACCTTGACGTCACGGCGGACCGGCCAAACTGGACTACCATGTTCCTGATGACGTCGGCTTCGCCGGCAAGCACTGATTGTTCCTGTGAACATTCACTAGGTTCTTTGACGTCACAGAAACTGGCGCAAGTGCACACTGACGTCACTTGATGAGGGTGGAAATGCCCAGCGGCTCTTTGGACAGCATTCAAAATCATATCAAATGATGTTCCACTCAAGGCCTGCAACTAAAACTTGCTAGAAAGCATCTCCTTATGCCCTTGAAACAGAACATATTGTTTGTTTGCGATCGAAATTTTTGTGTCTGCAGCCCTTCAAACTATTAGCCTAAGTCTTTTGTAAAACTGAGTAGATTATTTGCCTCCCAGACGCGGCCTCCGCCGTTGTTCCTCTCTGTGTAGTTCTTGCGTGCAGATGGGTTGTTCTTCCCAAGCGATGGCATCACCCGGGAAGCAGAGCAAATCGGTTCTTTTCTTGACCCAGTGTCACGCCGATCAATGACTCTGGGAGGGCCTCAACGCAACTTGGTTTTTCCGTGTTCTGTGTATACGCCACAGCTATACTGACTCATCTGATCGACCCGTCGGGCCCCGAGGAGCCTTTCGGTGTCTACTCGCGTGAATTACTTTCTTCGCGCCCCTCAGTCATTCCCGCTAAGACTACAGGATGTGTGCCGATGCTCTTGTTTGTGGTGATGCCCCCTCTACAACTCTGGCTGTGCGATAATCAATTCGCACGGTTCGCGGCGCCTTCACACGAGCTCGTAACACAGACCGCCGACTACCCATTGGTAATCCTTGACCAACGAATGCGATTCGTGTCTGCGGTTTGTTCAGTGAGAAAAGATGCCTATGAAAAAGTAATCTATGTGGGCAAAGGTGTTACCTGCCTCGAGTGGGCTGAAAAAGCAGCGGGTGTGGTTCGACTGTCACCGCTTGTGACTTCTTCGCCCCTGGGTTGAGAAAAAACCTGAGATTCTTAAAGGTATTTGCTCATGTTCTTCTTCAGCAAGATCATCATCATCTCGTTTCGATCTTTAACTTAATTAGTGCACTACTCGTAGGAACGAACTACACTGGACGCAAAAACCACAGACTGGGCGCAAACTATGAACTTGGTAGTTTGCGCCCTGCGAGCAATATCTCAAGTCCCAGAATTGCACTGTTTATTCTAGACAACCACCCGCCGCGGTGGCTCAGTGGTTAGGTCGCTCGGCTACTGATCCGGAGTTCCCGGGTTCGAACCCGACCACGGCGGCTGCGTTTTTATGGAGGAAAAACGCTAAGGCGCCCGTGTGCTGTGCGATGTCAGTGCCCGTTAAAGATCCCCAGGTGGTCGAAATTATTCCGGAGCCCTCCACTACGGCACCTCTATCTTCCTTTCTTCTTTCACTCCCTAATTTATCCCTTCCCTAACGGCGCGGTTCGGGTGTCCAACGATATACGAGACAGATACTGCGCCATTTCCTTTCCCCAAAAAAATCAATTATTATTATTATCCTAGACCACCACCGCATCACGACCCTGACTTTCCTATTTTGTTGATTTTGAATTTCAAGGGTAATCCGTACTCAACAGCAAGCTAGATATGCTTTGCATGTCAAGATTACTGACGTTTTTCTGTTAAAGCCGAGTATTGAAAACTCATTTCAGCATACTACTGTCGGTTTTCTTCGGTCTAAACGGAAAAGACAAACCCCCGTTATATCGCGCTGAATTAGTGAGAAGGAGCTTGTCGTACATATGCATCTCATTATTGTTGTTTTGATTTCTACGGCACATTCGGGCGTATAAACTTGTCAAATCCGAGCAGAAGTCCTGGTTTGTCAGTATTAATCAGAATATATTTCTCAGGTGTGGGTTCTCGCAGGAATCTACAAAAAAATTTTGCACTCATAGGTCCAAAAGTTCTTCCGCTCTGACATTTCTCCATTCTGCATGCTACAGGTCTCATTGCTTACAGAAACATGAATAAAAATTCTACTGACGCATGTCTAGATAAATAAATGCATAAAAGAATTCGCATTTAATCAATGGTACAAATAATCTAGGCCGAGTAGTTCGTTCGCTTTGACATTTCTTCGTGATCTGTACTGTGGGTTTCTCTGCCAACGTCTAATGAGACATATTTAGTTAAATGCATGCCCGACAGATTGCGTGTTTATATCCATGACGCAAATCATCTCATTGTAAAGCGCGGTAAACTTGGAAGTTATTTGGCCCGTGGGAGCAGCAGGCTAATTTAGACGAAGCAACCAACTTCAAGGAAGGCTTCTCAGAAGGCCCCTATTGCTACGCATTTCTTTACGAACTGGCTATATTGGAGCGCAGTGAGTACTCTGACATCCAAGGGCTTTTAGGCCTCAGGAACTATGGGATACAAGCATATCTCGCACGCAGAGTGGCACCATAAACTAATGCACCTTTAATATATTCTGGAAAAAACCAGTGTGCATGATAACGTCCACGGGGTGAATTCAAGGACACTCATGCTGTAGAACTGATGCATAATTCATGAATTGTGAAAAATACAAATATTCATTGCAATCTCCACGGGGTGACTTCAGAGACATTTATGCTGCAGGAATAATGCATCTTTAATGTTATGTGGAAAATA
This sequence comes from Amblyomma americanum, assembly GCA_030143305.2. Taxonomy (NCBI): domain Eukaryota; kingdom Metazoa; phylum Arthropoda; class Arachnida; order Ixodida; family Ixodidae; genus Amblyomma; species Amblyomma americanum. The sequence goes on along the minus strand of JARKHS020009040.1, from coordinate 6,257 downwards.
TAAATGTTCATCATAATGTCGGTGGGCTCACTTCAGTAACATTTATGCTGGAGATCTGATGCATCTTTAATATATTGTGGAAAATACAAACGTCCATCATTATATCCACGGGGTCTGACGAGGAGAAGTCATGGCCTTTTCCCAAATCTTCGTCGGGGCTAATTATGTGTGGTTTAAGGATAGTACAATGCTTAATAATAATTGGTTTTTGGGGAAAGGAAATGGCGCAGTATCTGTCTCATATATCGTTGGACACCTGAACCGCGCCGTAAGGGAAGGGATAAAGGAGGGAGTGAAAGAAGAAAGGAAGAAGAGGTGCCGTAGTGGAGGGCTCCGGAATAATTTCGACCACCTGGGGATCGTTAACGTGCACTGACATCGCACAGCACACGGGCGCCTTAGCGTTTTTCCTCCATAAAAACACAGCCGCCGCGGTCGGGTTCGAACCCGGGAACTCCGGATCAGTAGTCGAGCTCCCTAACCACTGAGCCACCGCGGCGGGTCGAGTCTGTTTTACTTGTTCGTCTAAAAAATAATAATAATATTTGGTTATTGGGGAAAGGAAATGACGCAGTATCTCTCTCACATATCGAAGGACACCTGAACCACGCCGTAAGGGAAGCGATAAAGGAGGGACTGAGAGAAGAAATGAACGAATAGGTGCCGTAGTGGGGTACTTCTTGTAAACCAGCGCAACGGCTCGAAGCCAAACACAAAGGGACAAAACACACTAGTGGAGGGCTCCGGAATAATTTCGACCACCTGGGGGAACTTTAAAGCGCACTGACATCGCACAGCACACGGGTGCCTTAGCGTTTAGCCTCCATCGAAACGCAGCCGCTACGGTCGGGTTCGTACCCAGGAACTCCGGATCAGTAGCCGAGCGCCCTAACCAGTGAGCCACTGCGGCGGGTTCTAAAAAATGAATTCTTTGGCAGTTTCTCGGGGAAAATTTCACGCATCCTCTCCCCTCCTCCTTTCTTTAAATCCGCCCGTGGCTTGAAAGGAAAAGAAATGTGTGTGTGTCGTTAGGAGCAGGCAGTTCGCCAACAACGAAATGAAGTTGAGTCGAGGCCAGCTGGTTAACATAAACCACGTTTTTTATTATTATGGGCTGGCGCTGGCTTTCAGGAAAATTTGTATGTAGCAGCCCTGTTAGCCATCAGTTTCCTTTAAAGTAGAAGTTAGCGGTATGTAACCATGAGCAGGAACCTAACTAGCGCCTAAAGAATCTACGTAGTCGCATCACATCAGCATACAGAACGTATTTAATTGTAAACAATAGAAAATAATTATTCAGTTAAGTAACTAAGTGACTAATTCAATTCACAAATATGGTAAAGCGATGTACTCACGAGGCCAGGTGCCCGAGCATGATAAACAGTGTTCTGTAGCTATTAAAACGTTCACATAATTATAAACTGAATAAAACAAAAAGCGTGTATTGTGGGGAGTGGGGAGAGTGCTTATTTTTGCACATAAAAGTTGAAGGCCCTGTCTTGTTCTATGTTGATTGATAATCTTTCGTATTCTTCAATCATTGAGCACAACACACTGGGAGCAGACTTTCAGCAGAACGACTTGGAGTGAGCACCGTAATACGGGCTTGTTACTTGCATCATCAAGCAGCAGCAGCCGGTCTGCGTCGGGTACAACGGACCATTCGGTTTGAGCAGCGCAGATGCATCGGTGAAAAGAGCGCCCCCTTCCTGGACCCTCGACATCGGATGGCAAGCGCAACCGCCAGCGACAACATCGACCCTGTCAACATATAAAGAGCACCGCCTTCCGCCCGCGCGCTGTGGGCTCGGTAGCTGTGCCATGTCGCAGCCTCCTCATCCACTGGTTTTCGCTACGCAGGTGCTCGCGCCTGCCTTTGCCTACATCTTCCCAGCCATCTTGGACACTTCGTGGCTTGTTCTGCCAGACCCAGAGCAGCCGGTCTGCGTCGGGTACAACGGACCATTCGGTTTGAGCAGCGCAGATGCATCGGTGAAAAGAGCGCCCCCTTCCTGGACCCTCGACATCGGATGGCAAGCGCAACCGCCAGCGACAACATCAACCCTGTCAACATATAAAGAGCACCGCCTTCCGCCCGCGCTCTGTGGGCTCGGTAGCTGTGCCATGTCGCAGCCTCCTCATCCACTGGTTTTCGCTACGCAGGTTAGTCCATCATACTGCCTCTTTTCTAAAAAATGTAGTGACCGTTGCCTGGTACAGCTTCCGAGCCTGCAGTGTTGCATTTCTATTGCTGGTGAGTGCTTTTCTGTTGTAAAATATCTTCTTCTTTTGTCCGGAGATGTTGAGACGAACCCTGGTCCGGACAAACTTGATAGTGTTCTTGCTGAACTCAAGAAGTTGTCAGCCGGTCAAGGCCAAATAATCGCGGATGTACAGGACCTTAAAGGTCAGATGCGTTCTGTCGACCAAACCATTTCCGACCTGAGCAAACGCCTAGCAGACCTGGAAAGCCTCTTTCAGGACATTGCTACCCTAAAATCTGATCTAGAATCCGTCAATTCCATTCCCGCCGGGACGGCAGCTCTTGTTACTAACCTTGAGGCCCGAATAGACGACACAGAAAACAGATCACGCCGCAACAACCTGATATTCTATGGCCTTCCAGACTCCAATCCCCGCGAATCATTCATCGAATCTGAAGAAATAATAATTAAGCACTGTCAGAATAAGTTAAAGTTAACCTTAGAGCCCAGTCAGATAGAGCGTGCCCATCGCTTGGGACGCCATAACGAGGACCGCCAACGGCCAATTATAGCAAAATTCGTCTCCTTCAAAACCAAAGAAACTATCCTTTCCAATGGTCCTATGCTGAAGGACACGAACTATAGCATTGGAGAAGATTTTACCCGCTCTGTTCAAAAAGCCCGCAAACATCTTGTCGCATTTGCAAGAGCAGAAACCGGACCGTTTTCTTTGCGGTACAAGACCCTATTTCTCGGCAAAAAACGCTACACTTTTGATGCTGCCACCGAAATGGTGAAGAAAATAGCATAACGCTCACCGCACAATCGTCACTTATCTAATCCACGCCATACCTCCCCTCGACAGAATATTTCTTTTTCGGTTATCTATACTAATATACGCAGTCTGCTTTCAAAGTGCGATAGTGTATCCAGCCTTGTATCTTCAACAGGCTCTAACCTGCTTGTGCTGACAGAGACTTGGCTGACCGATAATGTGGGCGACACTGAAGTTCTGTCCAACTTACCTAATTTTAACCTTTTCCGTGCCGATCGCAAAGTCTCCCGAGGAGGAGGCGTCCTTATCGCTACCAGCAATCAACTACAGTGTTCCCACATTAACATCCAATCTGACCTCGAAATATTATGGCTGCTTTGTCGCGCCACGCCAGTGTCTATACTAATTGGTGTTTGCTATAGGCCCCCCCACAATAACCCCGAATTTCCTCGAAAGCTGCACAACATTCTGAACCAACTTACAACAAAACACCCTAATGCACACGTGCTCCTTTTTGGAGATTTTAACTATCCTGACATAGATTGGAATAACCCTCATCAGCCTATTTTTAGACAGCATGAATCACAGGAGTTTGTGGATGTGTGCTTAAATTTTAATCTTACTCAATTAGTAACCCAGCCTACACGCATCGCCGGAGACACCGCAAACATTCTTGACCTTATACTATCTAGCCACCCCGAATGCCTCAACTCCATTACTTATCTCCGGGAAATTAGTGATCACAAAGTCATCCATGCGTCTTTTACCTTCACTCCAACAATAAAAGAAACTTCCAAAAAAACAATCACCCTTTATAACAAAGGTAACTATGAGGCTATAAACAGGGCGTTGGAAGCTTATTTCCCATCTTTTCAGCACTCTTTCCCGGAACAAACCATCCACGGAAATTGGTCGATGTTTATTCATAAAATCAACGAACTTACTAACAAATATGTTCCCAAATGCAGCTTCCGCGCAACCAAACAGAAACCATGGTTTACCAAGGCTCTAGGAAGACTAGAAAACAAAAAGAAACGCTTGTTCCGCAGTGCTAAACAGACTGGAAATGACTACGCATGGGAAAAATATTACGCTGCCGAAAAGACATACCTGGTCGCAGTAAAAAACTCTAAACGCTCATTTTATCATAGTGACCTTCCCAACATACTTAAAGATAACCCGACTAAATTCTGGCAGCTTTTAAATCCGCAATCTATACGTACTATTACCTTAACTGATGATTCCGGGCGTGCTGTTTCTGATGTCGAGTGTGCTAACATATTTAATTCTGCTTTCGCATCTGTATTCACTCATGAACAGGAACCGCCCCCCCCCTCATGACAGCAAATGACCAAAGAAGTTTAATGCCAGCCGTTACTTTCTCTGAGGCCGGCATATCATGTCTCATAGATAAACTAAAACTGTCATCATCTGCCGGCTTTGACGAAATCAACACCAAGGTACTAAAAAACGTTAACCATACTTCTGCCAAATTTTTATGCCTGCTGTTCTCACAGTCTCTTTCTACAGGTGTCATACCCCATGACTGGAAAGTGGGGAAGGTCGTTCCGGTCCACAGGTCGGGTAACAAAGATTCACCACTTAATTACCGACCCATATCACTCACCAGCATACGATGTAAACTCATGGAACACGTCATTTATTCTTTAACAATGCATTTTCTGGATTCAAATAACTTTTTTCACTCATCGCAGCACGGATTTCGCAAAGGATACTCATGTGAAAGTCAACTAGCACTTTACGTTCATGACTTGCATGCCAATCTTGATGCTAACCTCCAAACTGACGCAATTTTTCTCGACTTCGCTAAAGCATTTGACAAGGTACCTCATAACCACTTATTTCAGAAACTCTCTCGCCTAAACTTGCATCCCGACATACTAGCATGGATAAAAGAATTCTTAACTCACCGCTTCCAATCAGTCGTAGTCAATAACCAAATGTCTGACCTCCTACCAGTCTCCTCAGGCGTGCCCCAAGGATCCGTCCTTGGGCCACTCTTGTTTCTAATTTATATTAACGACCTACCTGAGAAATTAGATTGCCATATTCGGATGTTTGCTGATGATTGTGTTATTTACAGAACAGTCACTAACACCTTTGACCAACAATCCCTTCAAAATAATTTAACTCATGTACAAGACTGGTGCAGTGAATGGCTAATGACACTTAACACAAGTAAATGCAAATATATGTCGTTCCATCGTCGCCATTACCCTCTTCTGTTCCAATACAGCATATCTAACGTTCCTCTCGATCTTGTCCAATCATACAAATACCTTGGTGTTCATATTTGTCATGATCTTACATGGAATACGCATATTTCAAACATCATATCATCCGCCAACAGAACACTAGGATTCTTAAAGCGTCACCTACGCTCTGCACCTCAGCATGTCAAGCTCCTCGCATACAAATCATTAGTCCGATCAAAATTAGAATACGCATCTCCCATCTGGTCTCCAAAGCAAGCATATCTCTGTAATTCAATTGAAGCAGTTCAAAACCGAGCAACTAGATTCATTCATTCATCGTATTCTTTTGATATCAGCATATCATCCCTCAAATCACAGTCCAGCCTACCTACCCTTGCTCATCGCCGCTACATTGCTAGTTTATGTTTGTTTCACAAGTTTTTTTACTCTGAGCTACGACAGGAACCCTACATCTGCGCACCACCACCACGCATCTCCCTCCGCACCGGCCATCAGCAGCAAGTGTCACGACCTCGCGCCCGCACCACTACATTTTCTTCATCATTCTTCCCCCGGACCGCGAACGACTGGAACGGCCTTCCCCGTGAACTTGCTGCTATCACATGCCAATCATTGTTCATCGAAGAAATCACGCGTGTACTTGCTTAGTGATAATCTTATATTTGTATAACTTTCAACTTATCTGTTAGTCTTTCTGTTTTTCATTTCTGTGTGCCCCACCCCTTATGTAATACCCTCTAACGAGGGTCTTTAAGGTATTAAAGTGAAGTGAAGTGAAGTGTCGACATATATGACATTTTCATTTTGAATCATCAAGATGACGACATATACGACAGAGATTCAGGATATACAACTGTTGTGGACAGCCAAAGTCAAGTAGCCGTCCTAGCAGAGTCATTGAAAACACAGATTTTAAGTGCTACAAAAGCCCAGAACCTTGCTGTTTGCAGAGATTATCTGCTTCGAGTCAAGTCAAACAAAAGATTATTCCCAATCTCATACTAAACGGGTACAAATTTGTTATCACACCTAGCGAAATCC